>JASANE010003453.1:0-20431 GCA_030248225.1 Trileptium ribeirensis | reverse complement strand
TTTTATCACTTTACAGCGACTATTGACTTTACCATGGTCATAACGGATCAAATAAATATATATCAAGTATTTAACACTTTACAGCGACTATTTACCATGGTCATAACGGATCAAATAAATATATATCAAGTATTTAACACTTTACAGCGACTATTTACCATGGTCATAACGGATCAAATAAATATATATCAAGTATTTAACACTTTACAGCGACTATTTACCATGGTCATAACGGATCAAATAAATATATATCAAGTTTTTATCACTTTACAGCGACTATTGACTTTACCATGCTCATAACGGATCAAATAATTATATATCAAGTATTTAACATTTTACAGCGACTATTTACCATGGCCATAACGGATCAAATAAATATATATCAAGTTTTTATCACTTTACAGCGACTATTGACTTTACCATGGTCATAACGGATCAAATAAATATATATCAAGTATTTAACACTTTACAGCGACTATTTACCATGGTCATAACGGATCAAATAAATATATATCAAGTATTTAACACTTTACAGCGACTATTTACCATGGTCATAACGGATCAAATAAATATATATCAAGTTTTTATCACTTTACAGCGACTATTGACTTTACCATGGTCATAACGGATCAAATAAATATATATCAAGTATTTAACACTTTACAGCGACTATTTACCATGGTCATAACGGATCAAATAAATATATATCAAGTATTTAACACTTTACAGCGACTATTTACCATGGTCATAACGGATCAAATAAATATATATCAAGTATTTAACACTTTACAGCGACTATTTACCATGGTCATAACGGATCAAATAAATATATATCAAGTATTTAACACTTTACAGCGACTATTTACCATGGTCATAACGGATCAAATAAATATATATCAAGTTTACTTTAACACTTTCTGGTAGTTTACAGCGACTATTTACCATGGTCATAACGGATCAAATAAATCCGACGCAGCTGGTACACGACGGATATATCAAGTATTTAACACTTTACAGCGACGTGGTCTTATTTACCACGGTCATAACGGATCAAATAAATATATATCAAGTTTTTATCACTTTCAGCGACTATGGATTGACTTTACCATGGTCATAACGGAGCAAATAAATATATATAAAGTATTCTCTTAATCACTTTACAGCCGACTATTTACCATGGTCATAACGGATCAAATAAATATATATCAAGTTTTTATCAATTTACCAGCGACTATTGACTTTACCATGGTCATAACGGATCAAATAAATATATATCAAGTATTTAACACTTTACAGCGACTATTTACCATGGTCATAACGGATCAAATAAATATATATCAAGTATTTAACACTTTATATACCATATGTAATGTGTTTGTGTATTATGGTGTTCTTGACACCATCAGTAAGAAACCAATACTTAATTTAGGCAATGTAGTTATGTTGATTGTGTATCATACTATCTGGCTGCAGCTCAACGTGACGCAACGTCATCATGGGCAGATCCAGTTGATTGACTAGAATTCGATACGAGTATCAACCGTGAGCTAGACTTGTCGGATGCGGCATTCAAACTATCCTTTCAGGTTTTTGTATTTCTCACGGATGAGAATTGGATTCAACGTGTGTCATTATCTTCAAAAAGAAGCCTTTCCCAAATCGGTAGTTACCAGTTGGCTGGTCTTCCGAATAGCACGCGTCTCAGAATACGTACTTTGCACATTCTGATGATATGGCCAAACCAGGTGGGTTGTCAGCGTTTTATGAAGCATATAATCTCTTCTACGACACCGAATTGAGATTCCACCGCTGTGTTACGCGGTCGAGGTGGGATATCGGTAAATTTCGTCTCTAAGTGTTGTGCTCGAACGCTTCAACCTTCATTTGAAGCTGTCTCATACAGTATCTGTGTCGATGTCTACTGTATACCGCGGTATGGTACGGTGTAGACCATTAGCGACAAATCTTAGGCATGAGTAGTCCTTTCTAAACGTAAACGCCGCATTAGTTTGGTGGTGAATAACATGGGTGTCATGTGATATTTGTGTTCCTGGAATATAAGCCGAATCGAAGTCTAGTGAAAAACACGGATAGATAGCACATGTTTATAACAACGCAAGCGACGTACTCCGGCAATTAACTAAGCAAACCTGAAGATTGTCACACTCTTCAGTGTGTCTAATACCATCGAATCATGTGGCCTAAGGCTCAATTGTTATTACTTAATTCGTTAGAAAAGTTAATTACTTCTAAGAGCAAACTATTCTGTCACGCATGCTAGATTACATTAATTTGTAGCTCCACTTCTGCCACATCCAATTTTCATTTTCGAGCTTTCCGAGCTGAGCCGAGAGAAACTAGTGACGAGCCGAGCCGGAATTTGGAAGTTTCGAGCCAAGCCGATCCGACTTCCGATTAAATCAGCCCGAGCCGAGCCGAACCAGGTAAGGTTTGGGTCGAGCCGAAGGGGGGAGAAATCGGGGGAAATTTGGCAAAAAAAAACAAGCAAAATTTGAGAAAAATTCGAAAAAAACTTTGAGTCCAAAAGTTTCGCAAATTTATCCTTTGCTATGACCACCTCTCCCTTCCCCTCGTCGACCAGCTGATGCCCCTAGGAGGCGGAAGGCCGTTCCCCTCCCGAAGCACCCGCTATCCTCCCCGCCGAGATCTCGGACCTTGAGCATGTATGGATATTGCATCGTTGGAAACTTCATGCAGATGAATTAAGTCCGAATAGAATTTTAAAACATTGTATTCGAATAGTCCATAGAAATCAGCATTAGATTTTTGTAGTGTATACACAGTTAGAATGTTACAAAATAAATTAATCTATCAGTCTTACCTAGTTGAAACATGTATATGAGATTGAATAAAATGAAAACAAATAGTAAGATGGTGCTTTACTAAAACCTAATCTGTGTCATAGCGTGTTTCAATACCTGAACCAAAGGATACAAATGTACACGGAACAAGTTCCATGCTTTATGTTTGTTTTAATCCACCGACAGTTCCATAGTTCAGACCATGACAACTTTCCTCCAGCGTATCATGTCAAGTTTTTACCCCGGGGATGATCGTATAATATGTTTTGGTTTTGCTCTTCTAGGCTTATACCTAACTCTTAACTTAAGGATATAGGCTGGGCCTACGCTTAGCTGGGGCTTACAAATAAACGAATTTTTGTCTTCATTATCAAGTTTCCCCCGCAGTTATATAAGGAAATTTTGAATTGATCTTGATTTTTACGTTACTGTGCCAGATTTACTACAGAATTTTGTTGTTAAACGTATACGTTAAACTTGTGTTTTGTTTTGCAAATATATTCATAATTGCATAAAAATTAGTCATCGGTTTTTGCATTTTTCAAATGCAGTAAATTTATTGGGTAATCTGATTTATGCCGGTTTTCAAATCATGGGTTGTCTTGTTGACTCTTCGTGCGACCGATCAATAATTTATTGTTTTGTCAAATGGTTTTCCTAAAAATAAAGGTGTCTTCACAGATATATACTGTTCAATAATGCAACAATATTTTTGCCAGAATTTGTTACCGATTTCTCAAGAGCATCCTACATTTGTTTTACTATAAGGCTCATTAAAAGCGTTCGTTCACACCTATCCGCATGACATACTTTCTTTCTGATCGTTTGGGGGTACCCTAATGTCTTTTGTGGAATATAGACTGCATCCAGGGCTTTTTTAGTGGAACCAGCTATCGGTGGGTTAAGTAGGTAATGATATTATATACATCAGGGATAGCATTATTCCACGGTGCTATCCTCTTAAAATTAATAAAGTACATATACCTAGAATAATCATTTTAGAATATCGATCACTAAAGTAATACTTTGTCGTCAAATTTATTTGAAATCATTAAATGTGTGGTATCGAGCTTTAAAGCCGAGGACAAACATTCCTTTACACTAATCTTTCTACAATATCTTTGAGCATTATTTTTTATTGCACTGTAAAGCAACCAAATTTATAAAGATTTATAGAAAAATTAGCAAATAGAATCAAATTTAAATTATGGCGTTGATTGCGGCGCGACCGCACTGTTCGCCATGATCATAATGACGAATGAAAAGGATTTGTTATGGCTTCAAAAAAGGAACTTGCGTATGAGTTCATTTTGCCTCTCGTCTCTCGCAGGCCTCTGCAAGACAATTACACCAGTTATGCAACTGCTAATTGCGACAACTGGAGAAAAATATATAGAAAAATTAGCAAATAGAATCAAATTCAAATTATGTCGTTGATTGCGACGCAACCGTACTGTTCGCCATGATCATAATGACGAATGGAAAGGATTTGTTATGGCTTCAAAAAAAGAACTTGCGTATGAGTTCATTTTGCCTCTCATCTCGCACAAGGTCTGCAAGACAATTACACCAGTTATGCAACTGCTAATTGCGACAACTGGAGAAAATATATAGAAAAATTAGCAAATAGAATCAAATTCAAATTATGTCGTTGATTGCGACGCAACCGTACTGTTCGCCATGATCATAATGACGAATGGAAAGGATTTGTTATGGCTTCAAAAAAAGAACTTGCGTATGAGTTCATTTTGCCTCTCGTCTCTCGCAGGCCTTGACAATTACCCCAGTTATGCAACTGCTAATTGCGACAACTGGAGAAAAATATCTAGAAAAATTATCAAATAGAATCAAATTCAAATTATGTCGTTGATTGCGAAGCAACCGTACTGTTCGCCATGATCATAATGACGAATGAAAAGGATTTGTTATGGCTTCAAAAAAAGAGTTAAAATTAACCATTTTGCCTCTCGCCCCTCGCAGGCCTCTGCAAGACAATTACACCAGTTATGCAACTGCTAAGTGCGACAACTGGAGAAAAATATATAGAAAAATTAGCAAATAGAATCAAATTCAAATTATGTCGTTGATTGCGACGCAACCGTACTGTTCGCCATGATCATAATGACGAATGGAAAGGATTTGTTATGGCTTCAAAAAAAGAACTTGCGTATGAGTTCATTTTGCCTCTCGTCTCTCGCAGGCCTCTGCAAGACAATTACACCAGTTATGCAACTGCTAATTGCGACAACTGGAGAAAAATATATAGAAAAATTAACAAATAGAATCAAATTCAAATTATGTCGTCGATTGCGACGCAACGGATCGTTTCTGCTACTATCATAATGACGAATGGAAAGGATTTGTTATGGCTTCAAAAAAAGAACTTGCGTATGAGTTCATTTCGCCGTCTGCCTTCTTCGCAGGCCTCTGCAAGACAATTACACCAGTTATGCAACTGCTAAGTGCGACAACTGGAGAAAAATATATAGAAAAATTAGCAAGAGAATCAAATTCAAATTATATCGTTGATTGCGACGCAACCGTACTGTTTGCGATGATCATAATGACGAATGGAAAGGATTTGTTATGGCTTCAAAAAAAGAACTTGCATATGAGTTCATTTTGCTTCTCGTCTCTCGCAGGCCTTGCAAGACAATTACACCAGTTATGCAACTGCTAGTTTGCGACAACTGGAGAAAAATATATAGAAAAATTAGCAAATAGAATCAAATTCAAATTATGTCGTTGATTGCGAAGCAACCGTACTGTTCGCCATGATCATAATGACGAATGGAAAGGATTTGTTATGGCTTCAAAAAAAGAACTTGCGTATGAGTTCATTTTGCCTCTCGCCTCTCGCAGGCCTCTGCAAGACAATTACACCAGTTATGCAACTGCTAAGTGCGACAACTGGAGAAAAATATATAGAAAAATTAGCAAATAGAATCAAATTCAAATTATGTCGTTGATTGCGACGCAACCGTACTGTTCGCCATGATCATAATGACGAATGGAAAGGATTTGTTATGGCTTCAAAAAAAGAACTTGCATATGAGTTCATTTTGCCTCTCGTCTCTCGCAGGCCTCTGCAAGACAATTACACCAGTTATGCAACTGCTAATTGCGACAACTGGAGAAAAATATATAGAAAAATTAGCAAATAGAATCAAATTCAAATTATGTCGTTGATTGCGACGCAACCGTACTGTTCGCCATGATCATAATGACGAATGAAAAGGATTTGTTATGGCTTCAAAAAAAGAACTTGCGTATGAGTTCATTTTGCCTCTCGCCCCTCGCAGGCCTCTGCAAGACAATTACACCAGTTATGCAACTGCTAAGTGCGACAACTGGAGAAAAATATATAGAAAAATTAGCAAATAGAATCAAATTCAAATTATGTCGTTGGTTGCGACGCAACCGTACTGTTCGCCATGATCATAATGACGAATGGAAAGGATTTGTTATGGCTTCAAAGAAAGAACTTGCATATGAGTTCATTTTGCCTCTCGTCTCTCGCAGGCCTCTGCAAGACAATTACACCAGTTATGCAACTGCTAAGTGCGGCAACTGGAGAAAAATATCCAAGCACGCCGAAACAGAATTAGATGCAGTCAAACTTGAGCAAGGTCGCTGTTGCGATTGTCCAAGACGCCGCGACCGAAGGCATTACAGTGAGTGTGGAAAGTTTATCTACCATCAACACCAAAAAATTTTGGGCGAAAACCACTGAATTTTTGAATATATATGAAATAATTTCAATAAGAATATTAATCTACAAATATATATTTGTTTTTTTTTTCAGAAGTACTAGTTATATTAGGAATATGTTGCTCATTGATTCTTTCCTATGAGGATATACGAGCCGTTTAATTATTAGTATTATTTCCTGTTCTAAATGCGCAATTGCTGTTGGGCCGTGAAAGTTGCGGGCCATCGGACCTCGGCCGGCCGTTAACGTCCGCAAATAAGTCGGCTGGCCGTTAATAGTTTTTCGGTCGTTAACGGCCGTAAATCCATCGGCCAGCCATTGCAGCAGTTTTCGTGCTATGAACCAAATTACAAAAAACAATCCCAAAAAGTACATTTCAAAATTTAGACGAAATAAAGTTTCTCGTTGTTTGTTTAGGCTAAACTATGGTATTATAAGGCTATTTAACTCGATAACACGTTGGTTCCCCTGTTTTAACTCCACTCGAGCATGTCATTAACTCCGCGGGATGCTTTGAAGTCAAATTTGCTAAATTTTGGTAGCAACAAAGATGGTCCAATTTTGCCACTTTTGCTCTAAAAATGTGTGCTATGTAGGTGATTATAACGTATGTATAGGTTTTCGGTTGGTTGGTGTATCCGATAAAAGCAAATATATTTGCGTGGCATGTGTCAAACAAGGGAGGTGCTAGGATCCCTACAACGTAAAAACAATTACATTTTATTGTTCCCTTGGCCGGTTTAACTCCACTCGAGCATGACATTAACTCCGCGGGATGCTTTGAAGTCAAATTTGCTAAATTTTGGTAGCAACAAAGATGGTCCAATTTTGCCAGTTTTGCTCTAAAAATGTGTGCTATGTAGGTGATTATAACGTATGTATAGGTTTTCGGGGTTGGTGAATACGATAAAAGCAAATATATTTGCGTGGCATGTGTCAAACAAGGGAGGTGCTAGGATCCCTACAACGTAAAACAATTACATTTACGTTGGTTCCCCTGTTTTAACTCCACTCGAGCATGTCATTAACTCCGCGGGATGCTTTGAAGTCAAATTTGCTAAATTTTGGTAGCAACAAAGATGGTCCAATTTTGCCACTTTTGCTCTAAAAATGTGTGCTATGTAGGTGATTATAACGTATGTATAGGTTTTCGGGATTGGTGAATACGATAAAAGCAAATATATTTGCGTGGCATGTGTCAAACAAGGGAGGTGCTAGGATCCCTACAACGTAAAACAATTACATTTAAATTATAAATTTTCTTAGGATTTGTTATTTATGTGTTACAATTTTTTTCTTATTTTTGATGATTGAATGAAGAAACATTATAGAATGCTATTGTTTTTATATGTAGTTAAAATGACCATAGATTCGCCATTAAAGTATTGCCGTTGTATTATTGATATCATGCACTTTAAAGAAGGTTCAGAAACCTGAATTCGTAACCTTGTAATAATGTCTGAGCGTAGATTGGCTCCATACACTCCGTTTATTCTTGCTATGAGGGTTGCTAGTGTGACACGATAAATAAATATCATCAAGTCAAAATGTTCATAATATTACAGTTGTTTTATTTGCAACATAATTTATGGGATGCCCAAATTTTGCAGTGAGCAAAAATTACTAAAGCGTTACATAAATTGATAGATGATTTAGAGTTTGCAATGGGTGACAAGCATGAATCGTCAAAATGAAATAACCACAGTGCCATTCCGAAGAAACAGTTTCAAATCAGACACAAGGGTCTTATATAACATTAGTTCCTTCCAAACCACTAGCCCAACCTAAGAGTTTCTTCGCAAGCTTATATGCATGTACACTTGCCATTGTCTAGGATGTCATCAGTATAAACAGCGATAATCATTAAATCATTGTTTTACGATTCGCACGAGTATGGTGTTGTGGTGCTAGCGGTGGTTGCGGTCAGAGCAATGATGGCTTCACCAGTGATGGAAGAGAGAGTGAAACAACAGCGGACCACAAAGACAGAGCTTTTGAGGTTTAAAGCTGAGAGAGCGATAGGATGCGATAGATAGGAAAGATAGCGAGCCAACCAATATAATAATGCAGCAGCAAGCATACAGGAAACGGAATGATGCTATGCCATGCCATACCAACGCCAGAGCTTGATTGTTTGATGATTTCATTTTGGTAGCATTAGTAGCACCAGTAGCAGTTGTAAGAATCAGCAACTACTGTACGAATCCGACAACTATCACTGACGAGAAACCAACTCGAAATCGAATGAACGAACGGAGCGAACTAACGCTGAACGAACGGATAGAAGAACAAAACCAGAGAGTATAAAGAACGCAAACTATCTAATATAGACGAACGCACATTGACTGTAAAGCAGTTTGAGATGAGATGAGAAGCTTGGTTTTGGTCCCGGTCACAAAATATATATTACGCTTGAGATATATAAACAGCAGTATCTGGAGATCATGATTATATCATCAAACTACCACTAGAAAGATGGTGCAGCATTCTGTGGTACCGCTATGATTGTGTTGCTTCGTTAAATCGTTAGACCATGTATAGATATATATGTTTGTAGTGAATAGTAGCTAAATGGACACCTTGAAGGCAGATTTAAATAGAGCTTGGATAGCTCTTATGATACCTATCATGGGTTCAGGCCACAAGGATTACTCGACCGGTTTTACTCTGTGTTGCAGTTTTAAATTGTTAGGCCATGAATTGCATTTTGAACGCAGTAGCAAAATAGTGCTTGGGTAGTTCATATAATACGCATCATATGTTCAGGCCACATGGATTACTCGAACGTATTAATGCTGTGTTGATGCTTTAAATTGTTAGACTATGAATATATGTGTATATATTTGTGGTAAACTGTAGCTAAATATAGCTTGAGCAGTTCTTGTGATACCTATCATGGGTTCAGGCTACGACGATTACTCGAACGTTTTTACATGTTTTGCTGCATGTTAGGACTACAAACATATGTGAATATATATGAAGTAAATTGTTATTAGAACGCAGTAACTAAATTTAGATTGGGCAGTTCTAGCAATACCAATCATGGATATAGACCACAAGAATTATTCGAACGTTTTTACTATGTATTACTGTGTTAAATTGCTAGGCGATGAATATATTTTTATATTTGTAGTAATTTGTAATTTTAAGACTGTAAATATAGCTTAGGCAGTCCTTATTATATCAAGAGTTCATGCCACAAGAATTACTCGAACAATTTTACTTTGTGTAGCTGAGTTAAATTACTAAGTCCATCCATATATGTAAATAGATCTGAAGTAAATTGTTATTTGAAGACAGCAGCTAAATAGAGATAGATCAGTTCTTGTGATAGCTATAATTAGGTTCACGCCAGAAGGATTTCTCGCACGTTTTTAATCTGTGTTGTAACTTCATAGTCTAACAATTTGCTGCGTTAAATTGTTAAACTATGGAGATATGTATATATTTGTGATAAATATTTATAATATTAATGTAATAGTTATAATATTAATGTCGCGTATAAATAGAGCTTATGCTGTCCTGGATTCAGGCCACATGGATTATTATAACTATATGAATATATTTGTGGTAAATTGCAATTTGAAGGCGGTAGCTAAATAGAGTTTGGGCAGTTATTGTGATAAGTATCATGGGTTCAGGCCACAAGGATTTCCTTACCGTTTTTGCTCGCGAGAAATTTAGTTTGGTTATATGGAACAACGCTAACAACATCAGCTGTACACGTAAAGTGGACCCTACGCATTAACCAGATAACATAATACTATTATCTTGCTGCACAATAATGTTATTTAGAAAAACGGTTTTGTACGCATTTGGCAAACTTGGATATTTTGTGAAAATGGGAATATGCTCCTTCATACAATTAAGTTGCAAAATTGCCCGATAAACATGGGGTACTTCAATATTTCGTAGATGCCCAACAATTATTGTTCTTTTGTCAAGCCATTTCACAATCGTAAAACCCCAGGGTGCACATAAATCACGATTTTCCCTTATGTACGCGAACAAAGATTTGTGATAAAGCAATACGTAGGCGTCGTATTTTTCAGACAGTGTACACGGGAGAAAAGTCCATTACTAATCGCTTTTTGCGTATGCTACAATATACGCATAGATCGGAAACACATCTAGCTGATTCATCGTATTATTTGGTGACAGCAGACAACCGTGCGAAATGGAAAAATGTACGTGTATATACGCAGATTCTTTTCGTATGTCACAAATTCCTTGTATTCCTTGTTCGCGTTCACTAAAGTGTGAATGCCGATGACACAAATGTGAACTCGGACAACCCTTTTCTTGGTTTCGACAAAAAGACAACACTAGTGTACGAACGTAAGGCAAAATTTTATTGCAATGTCCATAGGTCAGAAAAAGATCAACAGATCTCTCACTTTTTTACATTTGATGTGTTTAAATATTGATGCATGCCAGTATGTACATTCATCTCTAGTGTCTCGTCTTTTACGGGCTGTGAATTAAAAATTACAACTTTTATCTACAAATTACTACTAAGCATAGTGTTATCGCATATAACATAATAAGACAATTGATTTAGTCTAAATGTAATTGTTGCGCAGAACACCCTATCGGGTACATCATAGGCATGTTATCTCGAGAACAATCTACTACGTAATAAGATGGCTAGAACACGTAATTTAGCAATAATACGTCGTGGTTACATTGCTATTGTCTATTTTATATAGTCTAAATGTAATTGTTGCGCAGAACGCCCTATCGGGTACATCATAGGCATGTTATCTCGAGAACAATCTACTACGTAATAAGATGGCTAGAACACGTAATTTAGAACCTTCCTGTAAATAGGCAGTAAGGTTTTATATGAAATCACCGATTGTGGATCTTTTTGCCAGGCTTTAGGTTTATGAGTGCTTTTCCTATTTTCGAAGGTACTGCATGGGCGGCTCCCTTGATTCATATATACACTGTATGGATTAGGTATACATACCATCTGTTTGAAAGCTGTTCAGGTTTTCCTGTTAATATATGCCTACATAGATGTTTTAAAGCCCTGGGTTTTATTTTTAGCGTTTTCGAATGCTTTGGTCACTTCATACATACTGATATTGAAAACATTATTAGGTAGTTCAATCGAGGGATCGAGTATGTTATGTTCCTCTCTTGAGTACTAGTTATATAATTTGCTATGTGTGACATCGTCAAAATTTACCGATGGCTGTGGTTTTAGAGCAATTTTCAGGTAATTTATGAAGAATTCTTTGTGCCAATTTCGTGTTTGATTGTGAAATATGTTCCGCTAACTTGCTACAAGTTGGTTGTGTATTATTTTATTTTTACTACGATTTAGATTTGATTATTATTTGTTTCTATGCTGAGGATACTATTTTGTTTCTGGAATGCTTCTATATTGAATCCTGATTGTGTTGAGTGAAACGACCGTAGAGAAAAATTCTCACTGGCCAGAGTTGGATATGTCGACATTGTTCGTTTCTGGGCTTTTTGGACGACTCATAACTCAACTTAACTTCGGCTGGGCGAATTTACTTGAACGACAGTTCATTTGAACGCTTAAAATCGGCATTTATGCTTTATATTTGCGAAAAACATTCGAACTGATTCGGGTCGTAAAAGTGGACCAAATTTGCTGGGGTCGGGTCAAAACGGGGTTAGACAAAACACGTTATAAATTTTATCTCGACATCTAGTAAAGACATCTTAGTCAAATTAGCCTGTTCTTGTAGCGCAAACGAAGTTCTACCAGGTTGTGAACCAAATTTTGCTATATGGGTCTATTAGGATGCAAGATCAGCGTAAAAATGGCCCAATGAGACCCAAAATCCAGGAAAAAAGCACCATGTCTTCAACCGCATAAGCAATGTTGGCGTTCTTGGTCTCATTTTGCAGAGTAATTCACCCTCTAAATATCCGCACATTACACGCTGCTATTGTGTTTACATACATTGCGGGGTTAGATCGAAATGGGGCTTTCAATGAGCCGATGAGACCCAAAATACACGGAAAGACAACATCTACAACAGCTCAAGCTATATGGGTGTTATTGGTTTGAAGTTCCGGAGCAATTAATCCACTATATAGCTGCACATAGTTTCATGGGGTTGTTGTTATTTACGCTTTAGGTTTGGGTGTAAATGGTGATTTTAAAGGGCGCATGAAACCTAAAATGCATATGAATAGAAATATCTCCACAACCGCTTAAGTTGTATGGATATTTATTGGCATCACTTTGTAGATAACTTCATCCTCTATATAAGTTGCACATAGTGAGTCCCTAAATACGGAACAAGCGGGCACGTCTATTCAGCGATTAAACCAACATGGCTGATAATCGGATCATTTTGTAGGTGTTGCTTAATATAGCTATAAATGTCTCTCTAATTTACAAGTTCAACACTCAGAATTCCCCACCTTGGCGATGAGACCAGCCAATAGTTTAAAGCGTTGACGTAGTTTCTTTTTTCTTTAATAATCGTGTTAATTTTGGTTTGCTGTAATGTTTTTTAGTTTTGCAATTCCGATTCATTTACTCTCCCATATTAAATTACTAACGTGACTACTAGCGTAGAACTTATTTATTTTTGATATTCATTGGTTTTGGCTGTTTTTTGTTATTGATTCAGCAATTGCATATTTGACTACTGTTTCCACTCATTAGGTTATTATATTGTAAGTTGCTTGGATGCTAGACTGATGTGATAAGTTATGGATTATATATGTAAAAAGGTATTAATAAAGCCGTTAAACAATTTCCAATCTCTCTTGCTGTGGATTGAGATATCGTTAACTATTATTGGTAAATTATCTACGTTTTTTTTGCAAATGCGTCACTAGGGTCCCATGACCGGATGACCTTATTAGGGAGGGTAATTATTGCCTCATTCCTCATAAACGGCTTTAGATCCAAGATTAAATCAAAACGAGATCTATTACTGAAGAACTTGTTGGTTGTATATGTATGGAGTTTAAGATTTATATGATAATAGTTGTTTCCACTGAGATAAAGTAAATATGGAATGGCACAGCTACTGTGTACCAGTGCAATAATGTATAATAGCATTAGTGCAGTTATTGGGACATTATATGTTTTTGCGTGGTACTGAACTGAAGCGGAAACGATCTAACGAAACTATATATTTAGGACTTTATAGAAATATAATATGTGCATGCTACAAGTATGCAAGGTTCGTTGGTGTAAGGGGTAGATCGTTCCACCGCGTCAGATGGAGCTGCGGCAGCGGATAAGCAATAATTTTCCTAATTCCTCAATTTTTTTCTCTAATTTCCTTGTGTTTTTCAGATTTTTCTTCATAATTTTGTAATTTTGCTTATAATTGCTAAATTTTTCCGGGTGCCGGAAGACGAGGGTGTAAATATAGTTTAGAGCGATCCAATACTTAGGAGGTAATCCCCTGTTGAATGCTTTCATATAAGTATATTTAATGAGAATACATATGTGTAGTTATGTATGTATTGTAATAATTATAAGATTATATGTATTTATTCATATATAATAAATATAATAGATATAATAAGAATGCTAAATAAAACAACAATTTCTATAATGTGCGCCAACAATAGACTGAACTTGTTGATATTAAGGCACGTTTGGGTGCTTGCTTCTTAATGGTATTAGTCGTGGACTACCACCAACAACTGCTACTTCTAACTATTACACTTACTGAATGGTTTTTGGTACTCGTTTTCTCTGTTGTATCAGTCGCTCTACTCGCGTGTTTCGCTCAGTGACTAACAACTGGATTAGCAGCGAATGTTGCCACCAACAGATCGTTGCCTGGTCTGGTTTCGCTTATATCGATGTATGTTGGTTTCATTGGATCTTATGCTTTCGAAGCATGGCTTTGATACGACGCACATACTAATATCATCGTTGCAGCATTCTTAATTTATTGCTTCATTCGAATCTCTCTACGTTACATTGTTATATTGTGTTGTTTTCTGGTTACGTATATTTTTTAATAGATAAATCGATTTGCAATGTGTTGCAGTTATATATATGTATATATCTTGTAGAATAACACATCCACAGATATAAACCTTCTTTGATGAAAATATACATACATACATGAATATATTTTTGTAATGGATAGATGTATATCTTCCTTGTTGAAGAATTATAGGATTAATAAAAATATTGGAGTGCTGCCGGATTATATTGGCTGGTGCTAAAAACCCAATCCTTTTAGTTGCAATTGCAATTACTTGGTAATATGTATCTGTTCGATTGAAACTGGTAATGCCGACCGGTCTAATCGCAGCAAAACTAATTTATTAATATTGCATTTGACACTTATTATATGTGCTGTTTATTACCACACTTGGGTTATAGAAATAATATGTCGTAGGGGTGCAGTATGATAATGCTCAAACGAGATCGCGGGGGTGCTACGGGAAAGTGGAGTAGGTCAGCTTACGTCGAAAGGTGAGCGGAAAGTGGGAATGCCCATGCCCGCCATCCATCTGGCTGCGCCACAGTATGGCGCTACGGTTGATGGTGCCAAATGAATGTCGTTTCCGCACAGCACACGAAGAGATGCACTATAATTGCAGCACTAAACTATAATCTTTATAATCTATAATGTTTTTACGGCTAGTGCGAATGTTTAAGACAGCGCTAAACTACAGTTCACGTTGTTATACAGCCCCTATCAGATTTCTGGTGTTGAATTTGGGACTACCGTAAAGCTGTAAAACAGTTTATTAGCTCATGTTGATTATACACGGTGTCCTGCCTAAATGGCCCGAGTTTTTTTTGCCAATAACAATACCAATTCCAAAGGAAATGAACTGATTTTTACGATTTCTTCATATTACTATTTGGTTTTAGTTTGTATGCATTTATTTGGCGCCCTAACAAAAATAAGCACGATGTAAAAGAACATGATATTCAGTAAATATCCTACAGTTTCAGTCGGCTTTATTGCTTGCTTTAATCCTGCACCTCAATGTGACAGCCTGAATTTTCAACCACAAGCTCCAACCGTTCGTAATACGACAAAATGACTTCATTGAGCATCTCCAAGGTAACATCGTCGAAATTTTCCATATTTCTCCATTTTAATTGAGTAATGTTAGTATGCGTTGTTGCATATACCTTCGACTTTATACATCCCCATAAGAAAAAGTCGCAATGGGACCAGTCCTGAGATCGCGCTGGCCAAACTGGATTTGCTGAACTCCTCTCATGCAAATTTTCATCAAGCTATGTCCTAGCGCTGCGTGCCCAGTGCGGCGGGGCACCATGTTGCAAAAAATAATGCTGTCAGACGCCCAAAACTTTTTGTTGTATCATTTCAAGATAAGGTTCGTTGTTCACCGATGCTCAAACCGACGTTCACCGTTCACTTTTCAAGCCAACAACCACATTTAGCGCGATGGCGCTATTCATTAAAAATGTTACCATTAGCAGTGTTGCGCAATAAAACGGCTTGAAATTAAAGGTAAGCCTGAAAAATTATATGCTTACATTGAAATGATGTGTAATATAGATGAACAACTTGAAAATTAGGGGTGGCGACTTTCGGCTACTGTAGCAGCGAATTCGGTGAAGATTTTTTGGCCAAATTCGGGCAAACAAAATTTTAATTCTTGTGCTTGGCGAGCTAACATTTGGTTAAAATACGATAGATTATAAGAATGTTTTTCAAAAACAACTTCGGGCCACCTGGCTGGGAAACCCTGTAGAACAAACAGAACAGATAAATTATCAATTACATAGATTCGGCGTGAATTATTGCGCATGTTATGCTATATTGAGCAAACTTTTTCGCGACTGCGTCTGGAACCCAGATGGTTCTGGTGAAAGCGTTGCAACTTAGCCACTACGTTATTTAAGAGCTGTTGCTCGGTACCTTAAGGAATCTCTGAAACCGGGCGAACCACAACACACTTGGAAAGCACGACAAATTCGGTTAGTGCATTGTGTCGCAATGTACGCTGTTACATACGTGTGACTTTATGCGGGAAAGGGTTAATTTAAATAATATAAAATGGAGCCACAGCATTTCTCAAGTGAGGCATTGAAGTCAAACTTATCTTTTATACTATAAATATTTTAGCAAATCTGATGAAACATTTTCGATCATATAGACAGTTGCGCCATGGAAGACGAAAACGGAAAGAAACTAATGTGATGTATTTTATTATACACATCCATTGTCCAAATTTGAACCAATTATGTTCAATATTCCCAATATAGAAAACAACATTACACACGCGCATGCAAATTATGGTCGCATTACATCTGTAGGGCCAATATAGATGCATAAGTAAGATGCATGCTATATCATTCTCGATATGCTAAGCATATGCCTTAGCCTAAATTGCCTAATAATTCTGGAAATTTTGGTATTTTTGTGATCCTCGACACCTGCACTAATCATTTCAACCAAAAAATAGAATTATTAAAATTTTCGATTTTTTCGGGTTCCAAGGGTCCCCCTTGGGAACCCAAAATTTTTTCTTAAAAATTGGTTTTTACTCACCGTTCGACGCTGCTTGACAAGCTGAGTCTAATGGTGTTATTTATAACGGGATCCTTTAATTGGATCCTAAGATATGGCCAAAAAGTATCGGAAGCTGAGAGGCTCAGCAATTGAACAGTTTTTGGCCATAACTTAAGATACTTTTAACGGACACCGTTAGTTATACTACGCTCGTCAAGACGCGTCTAATGGTGGCTAAAAATCCAATTTAAAAATTTGGGTTCCCTTGGGACCCGAAAAAATCAAAAATTTTAAAAATTCTATTTTTTGGTTGAAATGATCAGGGAAGGTCCTTCGATATCTTGTCATCTAAATTGGAGCACATAGCTATTTGAAGTATTTCGTGGCAATAATAACTCAATAGTGGAAAGACGCATTGTTTTGATTTTTGATTGGGGGATGAGCATAATTTGTCGTAAGTTGTTGTCTCCGGATCTTGATTTCTGGGGGGATGCAACCCCTCATCCCCCTGGAATCGCAGCCCATGATGCTACCAGGCTTCTGGAATAGTGGAGTTAAACAAATGTTTCCAATTAGCGACTCCTACTTCCGGACCACTAAAACGCGACTCCTTCACTGGTTCAAATCCGGCTCTGAGATTTTTCACAGAAAGGGAAAACTATACAATTGTTCAATGCTGGCTGTGGCGCTTTGCTAACAATGACAATTGAAGTATGACTACAACGCTATCACTAAACATTTTTCTCGGAGCGGCCAAAGTTGCGGAGCTTTGCTAACAATGACAATTGAAATATAACTACAACGCTATCACTAAACATTTTTCTCGGAGCGGCCAAAGTTGCGGAGCTTTGCTAACAATGACAATTGAAATATAACTACAACGCTATCACTAAACATTTTTCTCGGAGCGGCCAAAGTTGCGGAGCTTTGCTAACAATGACAATTGAAATATAACTACAACGCTATCACTAAACATTTTTCTCGCAGCGGCCAAAGCTGCGGAGCTTTGCTGCGATGAAATAAATAACGTTATTTTTTGGGGTTGGGAGCTTTGCTAACAATGACAATTGGCTAAACATATAACTAGCAACGCTATCACTAAACATTCGTTTCTCGGAGCGGCCAAAGTGCGGAGCTTTGCTCATGACTTGATTTGCTTTTTTTTTGCGCGGCCGGCTGCGGGCTTTGCTTGTTGTTTTGGCTTTTTTTTTGCGGGCGTGCGGAGCTTTGCTTTCAATAATGACAATTGAAATATAACTACAACGCTATCACTAAAACATTTTTCTCGGAGCGGCCAAAGTTGCGGAGCTTTGCTAACAATGACAATTGAAATATAACTACAACGCTATCACTAAACATTTTTCTCGGAGCGGCCAAAGTTGCGGAGCTTTGCTAACAATGACAATTGAAATATAACTACAACGCTATCACTAAACATTTTTCTCGGAGCGGCCAAAGTTGCGGAGCTTTGCTAACAATGACAATTGAAATATAACTACAACGCTATCACTAAACATTTTTCTCGCAGCGGCCAAAGCTGCGGAGCTTTGCTAACAATGACAATTGAAATATAACTACAACGCTATCACTAAACATTTTTCTCGCAGCGGCCAAAGCTGCGGAGCTTTGCTAACAATGACAATTGAAATATAACTACAACGCTATCACTAAACATTTTTCTCGCAGCGGCCAAAGTTGCGGAGCTTTGCTAACAATGACAATTGAAATATAACTACAACGCTATCACTAAACATTTTTCTCGGAGCGGCCAAAGTTGCGGAGCTTTGCTAACAATGACAATTGAAATATAACTACAACGCTATCACTAAACATTTTGTAGTGCTATCTCGTAGCGGCCAAGCTTGCCGATTTTGCTAACAATGACAATTGAAATATAACTACAACGCTATCACTAAACATTTTTCTCGGAGCGGCCAAAGTTGCGGAGCTTTGCTAACAATGACAATTGAAATATAACTACATACGCTGATCACTAAACATTTTTCTCGGACATTTTTCTGCAGCTTTCTGTAGGCCAAAGCTGTAGATCCGAACTTTTTTGCTGTTTTTAACAATGACAATTGAAATATAACTACAACGCTATCACTAAACATTTTTCTCGGAGCGGCCAAAGTTGCGGAGCTTTGCTAACAATGACAATTGAAATATAACTACAACGCTATCACTAAACATTTTTCTCGCAGCGGCCAAAGATGCGGAGCTTTGCTTTTTTTTTTTTTTTTTTTTTTTTTTTTTTTTTTTTTTTTTTTTTTTTTTAACAATGACAATTGAAATATAACTACAACGCTATCACTAAACATTTTTCTCGGAGCGGCCAAAGTTGCGGAGCTTTGCTAACAATGACAATTGAAATATAACTACAACGCTATCACTAAACATTTTTCTCGGAGCGGCCAAAGTTGCGGAGCTTTGCTAACAATGACAATTGAAATATAACTACAACGCTATCACTAAACATTTTTCTCGCAGCAGCCAAAGTTGCGGAGCTTTCAAATGAAATTGAAATATAATACAAGAAACATTTTCTGCTATTTTAAAAAAAGCACTTTCTAACAATGACAATTGAAATATAACTACAACGCTATCACTAAACATTTTTCTCGCAGCGGCCAAAGCTGCGGAGCTTGCTAACAATGACAATTGAAATATAACTACAACGCTATCACTAAACATTTTTCTCGGAGCGGCCAAAGTTGCGGAGCTTTTGCTAACAATGACAATTTAAATATAACTACAACGCTATCACTAAACATTTTTCTCGGAGCGGCCAAAGTTGCGGAGCTTTGCTAACAATGACAATTGAAATATAACTACAACGCTATCACTAAACATTTTTCTCGGAGCGGCCAAAGTTGCGGAGCTTTGCTAACAATGACAATTGAAATATAACTACAACGCTATCACTAAACATTTTTCTCGGAGCGGCCAAAGTTGCGGAGCTTTGGGGTGGGTGTTGTGTTGTTTTTTTTTTCTTTTTTCTAACAATGACAATTGAAATATAACTACAACGCTATCACTAAACATTTTTCTCGCAGCGGCCAAAGCTGCGGAGCTTTGCTAACAATGACAATTGAAATATAACTACAACGCTATCACTAAACATTTTTCTCGGAGCGGCCAAAGTTGCGGAGCTTTGCTAACAATGACAATTGAAATATAACTACAACGCTATCACTAAACATTTTTCTCGGAGCGGCCAAAGTTGCGGAGCTTTGCTAACAATGACAATTGAAATATAACTACAACGCTATCACTAAACATTTTTCTCGCAGCGGCCAAAGCTGCGGAGCTTTGCTAACAATGACAATTGAAATATAACTACAACGCTATCACTAAACATTTTTCTCGCAGCGGCCAAAGTCGCGGAGCTTTGCTAACAATGACAATTGAAATATAACTACAACGCTATC
>JASANE010003451.1:0-43633 GCA_030248225.1 Trileptium ribeirensis | reverse complement strand
GAGTAGGCGGAATTCCGGTTCCGGCGAAAATGGTGTTCAGGGTCCGGTTCCGGCAAAGGGCAAAAACCATACCGGAACCGCTATTCCGGTTTAAAAATTTTGTTTGAAATTTTCCACGTTTTTTGCTTCATCCTGCAAACCAAACATATGTAATATATATTATACAATCATCAAGCTCCAATACAACCAAGCAAAAGAAAAGATTAACTAACCAATTTGTGGTGCTGTGAAACATTTAAGATCGGGCGCATGACTTTGAGCAGGAATGTTTCATAATAACCTGCAGGAGTTTGTTAAATCAAAGCCAGGTCGATGCTTGTAGCAGCTATTTTACACATCCAGAAGTTTGTGGGATACGGTTGAATTTAACCGGTCCAACTCGGTAACAGAGTATGGCATACACAGAAGTGCTTAGGGTATGCTTGGCTAACATAAATTGCGTCAAGCACCCGCCAGTGCGCGTGTAAACCTGTTAAATTAGTCTAAATTGAAGTAAACTAACGTTGTCTGCAACGCAGCTAGAAACTGCTTTCTTGGCAATAAACTGTATTTATTGAAACTGTACGAGCAGCATCACAGTGTGTCTCATTTATAGCCTTCTGATTAGAAAGTTATCATCATTATGATCTAACAGACGGGCACTGTTTGTCCAACGTTAGCCTAAACAGTGTCTATAACCACTGATCAGAAAATTACCTTCTATCTATTATTTTGTCTTAGAATCATATAAACCAATAATTTTAAGTTTCCTACAGAAGAACATGTACAAACGTATGTGTAGTAAGGGTAGGCGACTGGAGACAGAGCGAAAGTGTGTATTCTACGCTCCACGCTTTGTAAGCACATTCGATTTGACGCAGTATACGCAATGGTGTATAGTGGAAGACATTTTTTTGCTCTGAATCTGGCCTGTCCACAGCCCTCCGAAAAGTGGGGGGGAACTTCGGGGGCCCCTATGTTCATTCTCGGGGGAAATTTCAAAGTGGGGGGGATAAATTTTGCTTAAAAATACAAAATATTTCCATAGTTTAGTGCATTTTTTCTACTGTGAACGTACTTTGGAGATATAAAAACAATATTTTAGCATTATATAGTGTTAAATAATGTTTAAACAACAATTTGCAAACAAAGAACATAAATTTTCAGACATAAAAAATTTTTGCAATTAGTTGAATGAAGATGGGGGTTTCGGCCGAGTGGGGGGACGGACATGGGGAACTTCTCACGAACAGGGGGGGATTTGGACAGTGGGGGAGGTACCGGGACTGTGGACAGGCCAGTGATATATATAGCTCGAACCCTCGCGAAATTAATTATTAATATCCGTCCGAAAACCAATTTAAATTCCTTTCGATCCAAATCTTGTATCGAAAATTAGCAGCGTAGCAGAGCATTATATACAGCCTTATAGAGCTTTACTTGCTCTACAAATTGTGTTCAGTTTTATATTGATATCTATAATGCAGGTTGTCCAGATACAATAAAAAATTGGCTAATCTTCACGACCCGACCCGAACACCTTAGCCCTCTTTCGGCAAACTTCGGAAGCTTAGTCACAACAATCCCTGACCACAACTTAGTTCAGCTGTTTTCAGCAACATTCAAATCAGCCGTTTTTAATAACAGCCAAATTATTTACATTATTAATATTACATACATAACCAACTGAAGAATTCTTTCAACCCTCATAGTCAGTTGTAAAAACTTGAAAATGCCCGCTACTGGGTTTTGAAAGCTGGGCTAGACTGATTCGCGGGACAATTCATTAAAAACCTTGAAATCTCAATTTGTGTCCTTTAGCTTGGCGCGTAGACCTATTCCATCATTACTTCCATATTTTCCCGAAAAAGAGGGCTAAGGTGTTCGGGTCGGGTCGTGAAGATTAGCCAATTTTTTATTGTATCTGGACAACCTGCATTATAGATATCAATATAAAACTGAACACAATTTGTAGAGCAAGTAAAGCTCTATAAGGCTGTATATAATGCTCTGCTACGCTGCTAATTTTCGATACAAGATTTGGATCGAAAGGATTTTTAAATCGGTTTTTAAATCTATATTAATAATTAATTTCGCGAGGGTTCGAGCTATATATATCACTGGCCTGTCCACAGTGGGGGGACCCCCCACTTTCCAAATCCCCCATGTTCGTGAGAAGTTCCCCATGTCCGTCCCCCCACTCGGCCGAAACCCCCATCTTCATTCAACTAATTCCAAAAATTTTTTATGTCTGAAAATTTATGTTCTTTGTTTGCAAATTGTTTTTTAAACATTAATTACCACTATATAATGCTAAAATATTGTTTTTTAGATTGAAAGTACGTTCACAGTAGTAAAAATGCATGAAAATATGGAAATATTTTGTATTTTTAAGCAAAATTTATCCCCCCCCACTTTGAAATTTCCCCCGAGAATGAACATAGGGGCCCCCGAAGTTCCCCCCCACTTTTCGGAGGGCTGTGGACAGGCCAGATTCAGAGCAAAAAAATGTCTTCCACTATACACCATTGCGTTTGCGTCAAATCGAATGTGCTTACAAAGCGTGGAGCGAAATACACACTTTCGCCTGTCTCTCATCGCTTACCCTTACAATACGTTTGTACATGTTCTATCTGTAGGAAAACTTAAAATTATTGGTTCCTTATATGGTTCTAAGACAAAATAATAGATAGAAGGTAATTTTCTGATCAGTGGTTATAGAGCACTGCTTAGGTTAACGTTTTGGAGAAACAGTGCCCCGTCTGTTTGATCATAATGATGATAACTTTCTAATCAGAAGGCTATAAATGAGACACACTGTGATGCTGCTCGTACAGTTTCAATAAATACAGTTTATTGCCGAAAAGCAATTTCTAGCTGCGTTGTCCCAGACAACGTTAGTTTACTTCAATTTAGACTAAATTTAACAGGTTTAATCGAGCACTGGCGGGTCTTTGACGCAATTTATGTTAGCCACAAGGTACCCCTAAGAGCAGTTCTCTGTGTATGCCATACTCTGTTACCCAGTTGGACCGGTTAAATTCAAAACCGTATCCCACAAGACTTCTGGAATGTGGGGAGAATAGCTGCTACAAGCATCAACCTGGCTTTGAATTAACAAACTCCTGCAGGTTATGCTATGAAACATCCCTGCTCAAATTATGTGCCCTACTTATTTTTCACACGACAAATTGCGATTTACGCTAATCTTTTTTTCTTTTGCTTGGTTGTATTGGAGCTTGATGATTATATATATTACATATGTTTGGTTTGCAGGATGAAGCAAAAAACGTGGAAAATTTCAAACAAAATTTTTAAACCGGAATAGCGGTTCCGGTATGGTTTTTGCCCTTTACCGGAACCGCAACCGGAACACGATTTTCGCCGGAACCGGAATTCCGGTTACTCCCTGATATAGATGTTATTGGACTAATTTTGTACAAAAAACCATTCTCTACACAGCTGAATAAGATGTGCGGCTATTGCCACAGGGTTGGACCCCAAATTGCTACTTTGAATAGGCCATGAGACCAGACATTCACGAAAATAGTCATGCGACCACATACAAATACGTCATGTTCTACATGGGCGATATTGGGCGAAGCAAATCAGCCTTTCGTATTATGATAACCTACAGTATTCGTTACAATTGATCGCTACTCGCTCGTTGCTCTTTCTTTTTTCGCTCGTGGACTATTATATACGATTTTTTATTTTGAAATATTATAGTTTGTTTTCTGCTCGCTCGTTGTTCGCTCGCTCGTCGTAAAGCGACAGTGAATTATGGCGAGTAATGTCCTCAGCAAGATTGGGACATGTTTTAAGAGGGCCCGTGTAGCCCAAAATACACGAAAACTGCAATATCTCCGCAACTTCTCGGACAATATGCATGATATTTCACTTATTTTGAACAGCAATTCAGCCACTTTGCACGCTGCAGCCCTGTCATTGTTCATACTACGCTTCAGCGTTGTGCCAAAGTTGGTGCTTAGATGGACCTGTCATACCTAAGTACGCAATAGGTGACTATATATTACATACTGAACACTCAAGTTACAACACTGGCAATGAAACAGGCTGCTAGTTAATAAAATAGTCTAAAGACATCTTCTGACTATGAACCAGTGCTGGCAGATGAAAGACACGCGAAAGCACAAATATTACTGCGAACCTGTATACCTGATAGTATATATTAACTAAATCAATACTTTGCATTTATGAACTCTAAATTTTCTAATTTTCACACCCATCAAAATATCTTCTTCGTTGAACTGGTGGTGCCCCCATTTGCCTACCCATGGAAAAATCAAGAAGTTCCTGGTTCCGAACCAGGAGCAAACCAGTTCATGCCAACCGGCAAAATTTTCACCAAATGGAAAAGCCAGTGACAGTACTACTGTGTTTGTAGTATTCCGTCTCAATATGCAACTACATAGAATAGGGTTCAACATATTTCTTCCGACCAAGAAATCTATAAGAACTTACGGGGCTTAATGTTCCTAAGCTCGAATCGCTCGATAACACTTTTGATTCAGAATCCGGAATACACGAACGATGACTGTCAAAAGTTAAATGTGATAAATTATCAGTATTTGAGCTAGGGCAAGGCGGCAAGTCAGTTTTGTTGTTTAAAGCATTAACACATGACGAAATACTTCTTGCATTTTCCGTCTGTGGAGACGATTCAGCTTTAAAATTATCGTTGTCCGTACTATGATCGTCACTGACGTCATCGAATGGATTCATTAATTCTTGTCTAGTCATTAGAACCGGTCGAACTACTGCTCCTACAGTTGTTACGTCACGATGCGTGCCGTCAGGCAACACAAGGGAATCTATAGGAAGGCATAACGGCATTTTTTCATCAAGCTGAGGGTGTTTCTCAGATGAAGACGAACGACTAGAAAGACGACGGGAGCGATGCGACGCATTCGATTTGCAACTACCGGACGATAAAGAAGCAGACGCAGTTCGTAAAATGCGACCAACTCTTGGGGTGCCATGCCGAGCTGATTTAGGCGAAGACTGTAGTTTTGCAGCAGAAGGAGTATCGATATTTTTATCACCCGTGGCACCAGAACTTGTACCATATGCATCAGCAACTTTAGCGTTAGATAATTCAGAACAAATTACTGTTTCGCCATAAAAAGACGTTATAACACTATTGTTTTCGTTTTTACAAAGTTCGTTGCTGTTCAAATTTTCAAGTTTAATCGATTTCACGAATGTTATTGGATCACCATTTATAATGCTACGAGAAGTCGGAACACTGATTTTATGGTCCAACAGACAAGTCGGCGACAGCTGCTCATAAGTTTTTCCAACGTTGTTTTCACGCTTTTGTTGTAGATTTACAGACTCAATTGTGGGCTCTGCTTTTGCGTCAAAAAAGCTTTCTCGTTCTTTTGCAGCACGCAGTTTTTCAAATTCTTCTGCAACACGATTATCGATTTCAGTCAGGCTTATTAATGAATGTCTTGGATTCCAAATGTCAGTCATTTCCTATAATTACAATATCGAAAACAACATTTAAGTAATTAACACTCAGAGTGTTTGAAATGTTACACACTAATCACTTATTACACAATCCGTCATTATAGCCGATTGCAAGGCATCATTGTGCTTTATGACATCATTTTTAAAAAGAACGACAGTACATATGACATATTTCAGGAATGATATAGCTATATTAACATCTTTACACGAAAATTTTTACCAAGAGACAAGTGCTTAGCCAGGGGGGTCTAGGGGTTCTAGACCACTCGTTTCGGTCAGAAATTTTTTTCGTCTTTGTCTTGTCGTAAAAAGAAAGGAAGAATTACGACAGAAATATTGTAATCTGAAGTTAAGGAACATGCATAAAAAATTCGCCCAATTTATATAAATAAAAGTAAATATACATAGATGAATATAGCGAAAATCGACTGTCCACGGAGGAGTTACACATAATTTTCGTTCATAGGTAACCGTGAATGTGTGATATAAACAATTTGTTGTTACCAACCTTAAGTCCCCCTTACGCTGACATGAGTGGGGCTAGACCCACTTTACTAATAGTGGCTACGCTTCTGCCTGGAGTTAATGAAATATTACAAGCTCAGAGTTATAGAAATATTGCAATTTTCAGCTTACTAAAACACAAACGTTATAGCTGAAAACAAACAGCCATAATTGCTCTTTAGAACTGTATTTTGTCATGAACAACACTGCATATTGTGATACATTTTGGTATCACCAGATTCAGCAACGATGCTATCTTTATCTGCCAAAATACTTTATACACCACAACATTGCATACACATCAAGACACTAAAAACTAAATATTATACCCGTCTTGCTCAGATATGACAAATTTGTTTATCAAACTGATCTCGACAGTACATGGAATAAGCAAGGCAGTACAGTCACCTGGCCTGTCCACAGTGGGCCCCCACTTTCCAAATCCCCCATGTTCGTGAGATTTTCCACCATGTCCGTCCCCCTTACTCGGCCGAAACTCCCCATGTTCAATTAATTCCAAAAAATTTTTATGTCTGAAAATTTTAAATTGTTTTTTAAACATTAATTACAACTATTTATAATGCTAAAATGTTTTTAGCTTGAAAATACATTCACGGTAGTAATGAAAATATGGAAATATTTAGTATTTTTAAGCAAAATTTATCCCCTCCCACTTTAAAATTTCCCCCGAGAATGAACATGCCCCCCCACTCTTTGGAGAGCTGTGGACAGGTCAGTCACTGCCCAATGGAACGGCTGCTGCTCTAGAGTGGGTCTTACCAAAAATAAGTTACGATGCAAAAACAATGAAAGAGATCTTACGACGACTGTTTTGCCTAATATGGTGGTAGAATAAAATCAGAGAGACTGGACAAATAGCTAATGCCATTGATTTGTTTAAGAAAAAAAGACTACAAAGGCTGTAGAAACTGCCGATACATATCCTTCTTATCTCAAAAATATGAGGCTGTAGTAAGAACAGACCCAAGTTTATACTCCGTCGCGTGACCAAAGTTCACAAAACGGGATTTATTCCAGGAGGATGATACACATATCAAATATATGGGCTACACCTAGTAATAGGTTTCTACATAGCCTTGAGTTTTAGCAATATACTGTCCTTAGCTCTGCTCGCTTTAAGGCAGCATTCGACAGCCTCTAAGCATGGGAACCCTTACTAATCACAATGCTGGAGCCGCTGTTCAAAGACGTCGACGGAAGGGACCGTTAATAAGTTTTTGACCGACCAGGTAGCTGACCGTCAGAAGTGGATATTGGGAAATTATTCAAATTTTGTCCACACAAACCAGTGAGGACACATACCTGATGAAGACAGATGTTTATCCGGAATTCGGTTGTGTTGGAGGCCGGATTGCGGAATTTCGAGCCCAGGTGATGGAATGAAAATCAAAACCCAAAAACACCATTTATGAGACACAAATAGCGCATAAACCTAAACGGATGGTTTGCGCGTTTTTGTATTGATCCGTCGGTCAGACTGCTAAGTTCTGTTCAAAGCGTCGAATTTTTCAGCTCTTTCTAAAATGACCTGCGGGAAGCTTGAATAGAAGGAACTAAGAATAAATTGCAGGCTGAATTGGTGGTCACCTGGGGTAGCCCCTTTCTCTGTTAGCGCCTTAACTGACTTAACCCATTTATTTATTAACACATATTTAACACATTTATTGAACTACTAACTGAGTTAACATACCAACTGTAATTTGATGCGGGCTACCTAAAAGGTTAATAAGAACTCGCTGTAAAAATGACAAAAATAATTTTCATTCCAATTTTGAGACACATAAACCCTAACACAAAATATTTACTTGAGTTTTCGTTCCGGCAAAATGGGACCGAAGTAAATGTATATATGTAATCAGGTCTATTTTATCGGGAATAGCCATAATCTTCATTTCTTCTGCCTTGATGAGTTTTGGTATTCCAAGTTTCGCACCAGCATCAAATGCCTAAAAATAACCATAGAGAGCACGACAGTCTGCGGTGCAAGACATATGAACTCTTCATATCTGTCTGAGGAAGCAACCACTATCAAAGATAATTCTTACCTCGGCAAAAATAAAATAAAGAGGAAGGTGCTAACACTATTTTGAATACTAGATTATTTTCGATTAATTAATTTGTCAACATGGATCTTAGTTACCTGTTACGACACCTATAACGTGCTAAAGACTTCAATACGTCCCAATGTTATTATTAAAAAATCAATACAACGTGCACAGCTCAGAGCACTTATTACCGCAGCGTTTCAACAAAAACAGCAGCCTAGCTAAAAATACACAAACTGTCAGTGAGGTTGAAATTCGCTATAGCAGAAGTTTGATTATAAGTGGTTCGATTATATTAACCGAATCATCTCAGAATTGAAACTTAGAAATTCTAGTAAAATTCTATTACAAGATCATTAGTTACCATACATTAATAACTACTCAGAAGCAAATCAATACATTTCAAACATACAGTCGCAAATCAAGCTAAAATAAACTAATAACCTACAATTTTGCAATTTTCTTCGATTGCTACAGGAGTATTTGTATCGTTGAGAGAATCGAAATCGATAAGATCGGGCCGAAAATGGTGAATAATTGCAGCAAATCCCAGTCCATTACGCCAGCACGGCCCAAATCCGGTTATCCGTACACCACGATCACGATAGTCTTTTGTGACCTCTTGGCACCACTCTAGCAGGTCTTGCTTAGTTGGCGCTACAGATTCTGGAACGTTTGCAGCAGTTGGAGTCCCGTCCTAAATTAAATTTACAGTAGGGAAGCAGTATAATGATATAACCTGAAACAGCATAAAAGTTTCCAACACTGCAAATTCAATAATCCCAACACTTTTAGTTTACGAAAATACTTTTATTGTTCGATATTTTTTAGTTTTATGTCTCTTGAAGAGAAAAGAAAAAATCTCCATGAGCGTTGTAATCTCTTTGACAGAGCCGTGACAAAAAGCCAATGTACACTGAAGCATTTTAAACTGGACGTGTCAAAATTGTAAATTTTAAAACCAATTTTTGCTGGAGAGATCAAAGATAATATTATAGCCATGATGATTAAGCAGTAAAGTCCTTCAATCCCTTGCACCATTTTATGAAGAAACATAAACTAAAATATAGACAAATATCGCCATTACGAACATAATGTGTGCAAACAAAAGACCAGGATGATTCGATATAATGTAGATAGTATGAAAAGCACTTATCGCATAAAAATCGAAATCGGAATGAGATAAAAATACCGATAATATGTTAACGTATCATAGAAGTTTGGCGAGAACAAATCGAGTAATAAAGAGAAAAACATCAGGATATTAAAGCCTGGTGCGCCTGTGTTGATATCCTCCAGAAATTCAATAGCTTAAATTATAAAAATGTCCATTAAATATACGAGCAAAAATGGTGACAAGAGAATCAACATACACTGGTCTGTAGTTTCACATCTTCTGAAGCACTGTTGTCTCCAGTTTGTCGTTGGGGGGATATCACAGGCTTGACGTGATTTTGATTTTTTTGGTTTTGGAACCTGTTAGAAGGTTCAAAATGCACAATAAATATCATTTAATGCATAAACTACAGCGAGAATAGCGTACGCCAAGACTCTAAAATCGAATGCCAGACATTCATCCCAATTATAGATACTAGTAACTGTATCGAGATTGCAAAACGTAGTGAAGCATAGATACACCTACGTCTTTTGCATGCACATCCAATCAGCTCAAATTTGAAATCAGAACAAATTTTTTGAATTTTAGGTCGGGGAACCATTGGGGCACCATACCTCAAACCCCATAACTCCAAAACCGGAGCCTTAGTCGAAAAACAAACCAAGAGGCATCCGCATTTATCATTTTACTATGCCATAGAATCAGACAGAGAAAAAATTCAAAAGTTAAGATAAAAATACCCTTGCTTCCGTGAAGGATTCTAAAATAGGGTAAAAACCCCTCATTTTGACCCCTGACACTAGACGCAAGACCCTTGCACGGTAAATCGACTATGCTGGTTCGAATGAGCCCATGATCATGAAAATCAGTTAAATCGTTCCCGAGTAATGGCCGATCACACACACACAGACTCGGAATTTAAAAGGTTTCACCCATGCAAGACGCAATCTATACTACACTACGTTCTCATTATTCTATTCCAAATTTTACTAGAACCCAACCTACACAATTAAATCGTGGTATACCTATGTGACGTCATTAAAATCTATTACACTAACATTGACTCTATTCTTGCAATTGCAAAAGTGGAAACTTACCCAGTGCATTTGGCGGTAACTGTTATGTTGGTTAGGAGTAATGAAATATAAGTAGTCTGTATCATAGCAATATTCCTCTCAAAGACAGCGGAGTTTCCATTGAGTGCGCTTGGAGGAAAAATCGTATAATAAATAACCACATGAACAAAACTCCCGGCTTTCGCATTAGGACAACAAAAGGTGGGTTGACCCTAATAGGCTAAATATCACCCTATTGGAGATCACTCTCTTAAATGCCACCACATCACTGTTCTATTTCCGATATCCAGATTTTGGTCCACAGCGAAAAATCCAATGGTGGTGACAATCGAAATTTGGTGAAAACAAGTAATTATTTTGATGTAAAATTGTCATAAAATAGAGCACTGGTGGCACAATGACTATTTGGCTATTTAAAATTTTTTTCGACTTGTTCTCGCCGATATAGAAGACCGTTTGTGAATGAAGTAAAAGCTGAAATTTTACCTACTCTAACTATTCGGATTCTCACCCTTCCTCTGGGTCATAGCTGACGTCAAAATTATTATCCCATTTGTGGGATGCTACCCAAACCATAAAATTAACCTGGAAACCACAGTAACCCAAATTTGCCTGTAACGTTTTAAGTAGACGCGAATGTTTATATAATCAAAACAACTTCTGCTGCAAGAGCTACGCGTTTTGCTTCGCATACTGCTAAACAAAAAACGCCAGCGAGTAACTCCAAATACATTTTCATCATTCACAATTCCAAATACATTTTCATCATTCACCGAATTTTGACAAATTCTATTTAGCGTCGAAAATTAGTATATAAAATAAATTTTGGCAAAATTTCGTAATCACCATCGTCCAAACTATTGGTTTTCACCACTGGTTTTCAATCTAGACTAAAAATCACGGCTTCTTAAGGCGGGCAGAGATAGTGGTTGCCAAATTGCGATCATTACCATAACCCCCGTTCCGAGATCTTGCAGCGCACAATCCTTCAAAAAGTTGCGAGGGCACAAACATTGGCTTATAAACACTGCCTGTGAAGCTCAAACCGGAGACGTATTCGCGCTAACAACTGTTTAATTTATTGAACGCTCTGACCGCCCCCTAGCAAGAAGAGCCAGGCAGTATAGAACAAAAGACATACATCTATGTATAATTATATGTCGCTTTGCGCCTAATTATTCAACATCACATGACTGTTATGTAATGTCGCTTTGTTGTTAGCTTGCAATCAGCGATTGCCACAAGATTATGGCATACGAACTGTGAAACACCAAAACAAGACTCTTATAATATACTTGGATCATTGCACGAAACCATGTACTTTTGAAACACCACTTTTTGAAGCCAAAATGAAACGTTTTCGAATGTACAGTGTCTAGACCCCTTCCGATGTAAAAAACCCTGAATTTTTCGAATATCGAGGTCTCTATGCAAAACGAGCTACCTGAAACCTGCTAAAGGGGTTGGAAAGGGCCCCCTGGGGGTCAAATTTTAATCCGAAATAAGTCAATATTCTGTAGTGTTGACGGAGTGACACGCGAACCATGGTCTATTTTTATGCAAGTCCATCCAAAATGGTCCTAGTCAAGCCACTTGGAGCACTTGCGAACTAAAATTGATGCTGCTAGGGCATTATTGGGGTTAAAATCGACCAATTTAGAACAAGCCTGTCGCAGAAGTTTTTCTAGCGCAACGGAGACAGAACCTACAGATACTATTTTATGCTCACAAACCAACTATGAGCGGGGGATGTCTGAGAAAAAATTTCAGGCAGATCCTTAGGCCTTGTAAAAAATGGCACCCCGATATGTTGAGTCGGGGGGGGCTACACCTCAGGTCGGTGGGCTACACCTCAGGTCGGTGGGGGCCTACACCTCAGGTCGGGAGGGCTACAGCTTCCTACAACATGCAACGCGCCAAACTTTAGCTACTTCTATACATTCTAGATGTAAGCTGGTGTAAAACAAATACAATTGATCTATGACCAGTTTACATTTAAGTGATGATACCAAGGACAATGCGTGTAATAGATGTGCGGGCAGGCAGAAGGGTTTCCTAGCTGCCCAGTTCACAGCACGGCCCCATATCATAGTGCAATGATGATGAACTTATATACTAATATGATTCTTGCGACCTTCGATTACTTTTATTATACACGCGGTCGGAGGGGGCTACAGGTCGGCGGGGGCTACACGCCAGGTTGGGGAGGGGCTACATTTTCATTAAAATTTTTTAATAGATGGGTCGATTCTAGTGGGGCATTACTATGTTTATATCCGGCCTATTGTAAGACTGTATGCTAAATTTGGCTTTTTTAAATTTAAGTTTGGTCCTCCGACCTCATAATGAAATAACACATGGACAGACGCTGATATTCTTTTTTTTCAATAACACCTGTACTGATTGCGATTACCGTTATATAGCATTTTTGGCGCTAGTGCACTTTTACGTTATTTACCAGCGTCTGAAAGCTGCCAGATTTGACCTTGGTCGGGGGGGGCTACATGTCACGAAAAAAATTTTCGGAAGCTTGACGTCAGCTTCAGTGTCGATGCTTACTCCCAAGTTTTTCCGAAAAAAATTAGCAAATACCAATGGATCACAGTGAAATGAAAAACACATATATGTATCACGTGCTAGCGATACGGCGAACGTTTATATTAGGACATGTGTTTTTGGCTTCATTTGACCAACCCGGGTTGAGGGTCTCTGGCTCCTGCTATGTTTGGGGTACAGAGGTCCATTATACATCGTTATGATCGTCGGATATGCTATTACTACATCTCACAGCGACATTAAATTTCCTTACAAAAGACTGGTGGTATGGGCCAAAAAGTGCCGATGTAGCCCCCCCCCGACTAAAATGACATGGTTTCGTGAAATGACCCACTTGCTATATTTACAGTAAAAATTGACTAGGTACGTTTACCAAAAAATTAAGGCTTATCTACGTGTACAAAATCTACCTTTTCTTCGTGCATTTAAATAATTAAGCTCTAACTCACATTACATTAAGATGATGGGTGGTGTAAAGGGCATTCATCATGGCCAGCCTGCACACAATGCTTCGGCATAATAACCCGGATTGTCACCTAGTGCCAATTGCATGTTAATCCTACATTTTATCCACATTATATTAGTGCAAAAACAGCCAAAGAGCAGCATAAATTTTATGTACAATAAGTATTGAAGAAATCGTTGCAAGCCAGTATAATAATGACTAAATTTTCAGGTATAACTCGCGCTCTACAATTTTTTATTAATGCGATAATTTAATGTTTCACCACATGACATCAATAATATGCTCATAACTGCTGGGCCGCATATAACAAGCGCAGCATAATATATACGAACATATTATATATATGTATATCGTATTGCAATATACTTTATCACTATGTCATAATGAAATACCAATGCACAAGAATTTATTCAACAAGTACCGTAGCTGCAATTAAAGTATTGTACGAAGATTGTGTACCTATGAACGTACGGAACTGCCTTTGGTGCAGATGTTCGGCGAATGATTGATGAATTCGTACTACCAGCTTGAGATTCTGTAACACCAAAGTATTCGTAATGTTATAAAATAAGTAACGAACAACCGTTTTTCCCACAGATATGTGCAATCATAATAAGCGAAGATTGATGCTCCTATGACCATGAAACTATGCTAAAACACTGAAATATGGATTATAATCATTATAATTACGTATATCTACCGACGCTCAGACGTTGAGTGCATTTGCAATAAGAGACAGCCTCCAAAAATCTGCGCTAAATCCGGAACAGCATAATGCAGTTAAGGCTTATATTATAAAGGGAAAAATAGATCCAAATTTAGGCCTGTTTCTATCCAGGCAAAAAATTTTGCACCCCAAATTGACATAAAAGAACATGGCAAATATTTACATTTGATATGCGGTCGTTTTTATAAACTTATCGTTGTCCGAGACTGTACCATCCTATTAATCCCTAAACACACTGAAATTCCTAAAACCTCGTCGACCCTAAACTCATCAAAGACAACGCACAACAAATCAAGTGGTCTTTAGATAATAAATAATCGTATTCAGCCTACCGGAAAACCTATATAGACAATTCTTGATGGCCTGTACGCAACACGTAACCAAACAACTGAAGACAGATATATTCTGGAAATCGGGTTGATTGAGAAAAGGCATGGACTATTACACTGGAGTCTACATAACCAAATCACTGTATTCAGCATACAGAAAGCACTCTATATAGGCTATGTTTGATGCCATGTACCAAACTACTGAAGACCAACTACATTCTGGAAATCGGGTTTACTTATCCTAAACCCCATGAAAACGACTGAAAAGGCATAAGATACTCGTTTACAATTCTATATAACCAAACCACCGTCTTCAGCCTACTGAAAATCAATATGGACAATTCTTGACGACTTGTACGAAATATGTAATCAAAGAACTGTAGACAGCCCATATTCTGGTAATCGGGTTCATTGAGCCTAAACTTATCCAAAACCCATCGAAAAGCATGAAATATGCATGCCGCACTCTACCTAACCTAAGCACTGTATTCAAACCTCGGAAATACCTATATATAGACCATTGTTGATGCCCTGCATGCAATACATATTCAGGCAAGTGAAAACGCACAGTTTGAAAATCGGATTCGTCGAACGTAAAACCCTTGAAACACCATGAAAATGTATATGGTGAAGCTGGACTTTATATAGCAAAACCATCGAATTCAGCGTGTTTGATAACCTAATAAGAACTCATTGCAAGGTAAAAAAAGCAGTAACACTACAAATATGAAAAATCACTATTTCTGACAAAGTCAACGAAACTTATTCGGCACACTGCGCCCCAGAGAGTGGTCCCACAAAAGTCGTAGATCGATCAACAAAGTTGTAGATCTCGGCGAGCTGATTCTGTCTGGTGGTCTACGCTTTTCTATACGAAGTCTGTGTCGCCAGATGTGGGCTGCGAAACCCCGGCACCCGTATGGCCTGATATGGCAAAGAACCCTGAAAACCTGTGTTTCGTGATTTTGATCCGGAAGATTGGGTCTGAGTTGTGCTGAACTGAAGATGGGGTCTGTTCACCTTAACGGATCATAGTCATCACATTTAATATCGAAGAAAAACATTTGCCGAAATCAGTCCATCTGAAAATGAGTTATGAATGACAGTGACAGACAAAAAAGAAATTTTCACTATTTTCTGCAACACCCTCAGTGAAACTCCGCTTGCTCAATTTCAATAAGTAGGCATAAACAACATACCATTATGAGGTTTCACATTCGTTGGGAATACTGATTTCAAACCAGGCGCATCAGGCCTTGGAGTTGGCGTTTCCTCGTCGCCTATAACCGGCGTGTTGTTACCCTCTGTATGCATCGTTTCGATACGAACACATAAGCCTGACTTTACAGTCGCCCCACCAATAGGAAGTCGGTTGTCACTGTCAAAAGTTTTGTCCGATGGCAATGAGTCAATTTCGCGCACTAAATCTACTATCTTTGCAGCAGCCTCCGCTATAATTTAAAATACCAGTAAAATGTTTTTCAGTTACGCACGCGGTACACGACACAAAATTGTGCTTGTCACCAAATAAGGAAACTATTTTCCAATCACTGAAAATTAATGCTATGATCCCCAAAAGTGGCATACAGATATGTTCATGCAAGGGCTACTATAGCGCGAAGTGACAATCTAGAGCAAATTATTTTTATTACGTTTAATATTGTATCAATTCGTCTTCAGCATTACTTTTCTGAAATACCTACGACTAACGCGAATTTTCAAATTATTTATTTTGATACATAATGTTACTGGTGATGGGCATGAATATAGTTTACGATATCCGTGTAAAATTACGGGCTATATCGGATAATCCGTATATGGAGAACCACATCGTAAAATTTCAAACCTTTATTTAAATTTCAAGAAGCTCATTTTAGTAAATACTGTTTAATTTACAGTGAACGAATTTAAGCTAAGAATATGTTTGCATACATTTTTTTCTTATTTAGCCAGACGTATGTTAATATTCAATAAATGTTATTGAAAAAATTCTTGTAAATTTCTGTGCGCTACGGTATAGTATATACATATACAAGGCAACTAAAATGGTTGTCCCACAATGCAGTTAATCCGCTGTACCATGGCGTCCGCGGAGTTACTTTCCTAACCACCCCGAGCATCTTCACGTCTAAAATTATATCAGTCATCTTCATAATTTAAATTTTAGTACTGCTGCCCATGACAGTTTAGTTGGGACTACAAGAACACGTTTGCATTCACGTGGCATCTCAAATTTGGACAGTTTTTGTGTTACAAAAGTGATATAAAAAACCACAACCCCACCTGCGAAGTTTTAACCCAATTTCGATGTTCGTTGTGCAAACGACACAGATATCACAGCATAGTATTTAACTGGCCTTACCGATATAGCAATATATGAGTTTATTCCCAACAATAATATTAAAGTTTTAGTTTACAAAAATACTAACAGTACATTGCCTAAACTTGCATTTCAAAGTTAACCATTTCTTTTTAAGCCTAAGCGTTGCTTGTATAATCTTGAACACACTCTTCCTTCATCCGCGGCTTGAACCTAGAACGCTCGGTTGCAAATATTGCACGCTATCCACCATAGGACCTGTTCCTTGCTTTATAAAGGATTTTATAGAAGCTACGTTCAAACGCACGCCGAGCGACAAACTCGACAATTAACTCTTCACACTATGTACGTTGCGAGAAATGTGTCAATATACAAAGAAAAGAATTAATAATTTGATCGTAAATCTGGTTTCGCCAAATTGTGCGTGCACTATTTGTCAACATTTATTGGTTTTTAATTGTGAAATGTAGGTGCCACTTGATTAGCAGACAAAATTATCGGATCCCCGAGATTCAATAGGACAAGCGAATTTTTTGTTTACCCGCAGCAAAACCAGCTCCAGTGGGCACAAAAATTGAAAATACCAGTTTGAAAGTAAAAACTTGAAGATTCCATTACAGACGTCTTAGCAGTGAGGCTGAAGCGATTTCTAACCAGATGTTAAGCTTTAACCGTTGGGTTAAAAGTCGCAGTTTAATTAGAAAAATATTAGGCATGTACCGGGGCTTAGCCCCGACCCTGGGCAACAAATTTAGCCCCGGGTCGGGGAAACATCGAAGCCCCGGCCCGGTAAAGATAAATTTAGGTGCCGGACTACTGTTTCAGAAAAAATATTTCTGGTACCAAATTAGTAGAGCAGATAAACAATCTAGAGCTTTAGCTGAAAATATAATGCTTGCTACTAACTAAAACAGTGCAAATTCCATAGCACCTTCCTGAAATTGTGACCTCGTACAGTTTATTAAACTAGTTGAAACGATTTGCGTTTAGTTTTTGATATTTCAACAAAATTATTACGTATACAGACAAACTTCGGCTATGGTTTTTAAGAATAGTAATTAAACAATGATTTGGTTTTTGGTATATTAACATACATGCCGACGAAGCATACATGCCAATGGGGTAGAACCCCCCCTGGCGAGGAAGTAAACCCCCGGTATCCGGTGAAATTTTTCTAGGGGGAGGTCGATAAGGTAGAGTTAAGGCCTTTTTTGGTCGCCGGCGTCAAATTTTCGCCTATGAGTTCACCTCACTCTGCGGGGGTGGGGGATCAAGGTTCCCAGGAGGTTTTTACTCCTTCCCACCCCCGTGTCGGGATGTATGTATGTATATGTGGTATATATGCTCTATATAAACTGGAAAATCGAACACATAGTACTTTTCCGCCAGACCCGGTCCCGGCCGCGGTAAGCTTAGCCTTGCTCCGGCCCCGGTAGGCTAGCCCCGGCTCCGGCCCCGACCCCGGTAGAATTGTTGCTCCGGTACAACACTAAAAATTATAAAAATACTTGGAACTAGCTAATAATTTATGTACAAAAATAAACGATATTACAATCTTTAAATACGTAGTAGTTGTGAAAGTTAGAATTTCAAGTTGCATTCGCAATCGCCTGAACTCAATCAAAAGAGACTATCGTGGGCTTCAAACCGCTGTAACTAAGCTTAAACTTTGGCAATTTTGGATACGTAATTAGGATGCTTCTGTCAAACACAAACACTTCAAATGAACGCAGAAACGGAGAGAGAATATTTTGTGTGACCAAGGGTTTTCAACCCAGGGGCCATTATTTTAGTGTTTTTTGACAAAACTCTGAATTCTAAAAATGTTGTTTACATTTCAAAGCACCCCTTGGAAACAGAAATTGTGCCATATACTGGACAAGCGCGGTGTCCATGGTTCCGACCCCGTGGAACCCGCAACAGGGCCCCTGGGCCTCTTAAAACTATTGATGAAGTACTTAAAATCTTATAAAATAAAACTTACTTACTCACTTACTCATAAAATGAAGTACTTCTACAAAACCACACTTAAAATTTTGCTGGTAATTTTTCAGGTATAATTCCCAAAAATTCAGAAAGTTTGAGTTATTAAGGTAATGGAATTTCAGAATGGTTGGAATTCCTGAACTTCAATTTGCTGAATATTGGTGAGATTTTGTCTATTCATAAACTAAAATATGTCAACAGACCTGCGCTAATTATACAGTCATGTTTATTACACATAGCTGTAACATACTGAGCAATGATATAAAATAACACAGTAAACACGACCTGAATAACGCAATATTGTGCTATCGAAAACGATCGAAATTTCGCTCAATCATAGTTTTTTTACAATTTTGAAATTTATATAACTGTGCGAAAATCGAAACCAATCGACATCGAACGAAATTTCGTTTAATCAAAATCGATCGAAATTTCGGTCGCTTTCGATCAATTATTATGCACCAATTTCTGGCTGTGACTGTATATTTTGAAAAATCTGGAAACGCAATAAACGACCAATTAGAAATAACATGCAAATGCTACTGACCAGAATCACTGTCTAAAGACGACGTTGCTCCCGTTTCGTTTCGCTCGAGCGAATTGGGAAAACTGTCTGCACCATAACTCTAAATTAGTTGAAATTTGGGGCAAAATAAAAGAATTATTAATTTCGCACAGTAAAAGATCAGTAGTTGTGTAATAATACAAATTCCCAATATGATGTAAAAATATTCGAAAATAAAGTACACAAAATAAATCAACATAGCATCAATACCGAACTAGCCGCTAAACTAATTTTCTGAAAACTTTCTGCAGAATCTTGAGAAATGGGTACGTTTTTTCTGGTTTAAACACCGGGAAGTACGGCGTAGAAACAACACAGTCACGAAGATAGAACAGGTTGATTCGATGCTTCACGCTGACATAATCGATTCAAATGTTTCGATTTTTTAAGTCCGAAATCCTGGCGAACTGTTTTGCTATGGACTGACAATTATTATTAATTCTCAATTAATAAGACAGGTGTTAAGCATCAGTAACAATTATTAACTACCATCCGATGTACATCCATGATAGATTTAATGTTTTGCACCCTAAAACTACAAGTAACAAACTAAAACCACGGAAAAAATTTTAATAATAAAGTCTGCTTTGCTTGAACATTGTCTAATGAACAGGAATTAATAGAACACTGACTTCAGTGTTCTATTCCGCACATAGCTCAAATCTGCGTAACGAGGTTCACTAGATAATGCAAAATATTATATGTAGTATTCTCGGTTAACTTAAAAAAATTCTATTTATAAAATATCAACGACATGCCAGTGTCTGTATATGAGAAATGAAACGCCTTAAATTATATTCTTTTCGCCTGGCGCAACTTCCTTGGCAAGCAGCGAATCGTCAATTTTAAAGATGCATGAATGATTTAGCTGTTTTAAAATGACTATTTTAGCGGAACATAACCACTTCAACTATTATACTCGTGGTAAACCTGTTCGTTGTTCGAATTTTTCGTCAGGCATTTTTGAACAATTTTAGGCAAACAACTTTTCAAAGTTAATGAGGAAGTAACAAATTTTGCAGATAAGAGTGTAGATAAAATCATGCAACATAATTTATACTTACTGTTATTTATTACAATATATTTCGCTTTTATGGCCACCTGTTCCAAACCATCTCTAATGTAAGCCAAACATAAAATTAAAACTTTAAATCTATCGGTAAGCCTATTTTTGGATAAGTCAAACAAATTTTCTGCCATAACTGAATTAAAATGTTCAAAGTATAGTAAGATTTCAAGGCTTGGTGTGCAAAAAATTCTACAAAACTGTTACCAATATGGTTAAATAATTTGTTCTAAATCGCCTTCCCAATATTTTCTGAAATGTGCTCATGAGCCCATTCGAGATACATCAGAATCTTGAATATTGAACAATTTTAGACTGGTGGAATGGGAACTAAATCAAAATCAATAAACTACATAGTCCAAATCTATGATTCATATGGCTGCAACCTTATATTTTGTACGCGAAATAGTCAATACTGACAAAAAATATAAACGGTCCAATGGTTTAACAGTGTTGTTTTTAGAAACCGTTCATAATGTTTAATGCTGGAACTACTGGAAGATAAGCTTACTAAGATCATGAAAATTAAAGAACGTTTTGATTTGGACTTTGGTTTCCAACGAAACGATTCAAATCGGCGCGCTCAGGGAGAGGTCGTCTTCAAACTAGGCTTTTGCTGAATTGTAAAATATATAGCTCTTACATCAACACGTGGCAAAGTACCCCGTCCAGACATCCAACTGCTGATGCTCTGCATATCGTCATCCCTGAAGTAAAACAGTAGCTGTGTTATTATAACAGTTGTTAATCTTAAGCAGCTGAAGTCGTATATGTAATAAAGCTTGTTCTTTTCCAAGATAATAAAAGAACTTCCGCGTTGAGTTGTATCCATATCGTTCATTCCGAATGAATGCAATTATTCGGCTATAATTGCACTTAGTTTATGAGCATAGGTAAAACAAACCATAACAATTATTACTGATATACGGCGATACAGCAAATAGAAAATATATAAAACAAGCATAAACAGTGCTTGAACTTGTAATTTACAAAATTGTACAATAACAGGATGTTTTTGTACTGAAGATCTAAAATAGATTTCGTAAGTTAATTGCCCTGTTAATAAAGCAAAAACAATCATCATATTTTTACCCTTTAGCATGGACGCATACCCATAAATACAGTGCCAGCCAAAAAGTGCTGATCGCAGAAGAAATTAAAAATTTCGTTCGAAATCATTCTCGACAGTCTTTTCTGGTCAGCACTGTATGTGAATTTGACTAATATTGGCCACTTACATTGCATCTCCTTCGCAAACAAGTGTGCAAGTCAACTCTAGTTGCATAACCACGGATTTGACATGTTTGTAAAGAGGATTAAGCTTCAATTTTATTTCGGTTGAAGTTCCGGGTACATCGTTCCGGAAGAAAGGTAGGTTTAGTGGCACGTTTGCTAGATGCCTCGTTTTACCAGTGGCCATAACCTGAACAAAAATAGCAGTTTGTATACGAATTGCAGCAAATTAATCCTAGAGAATGTTATACATATCGCTTCAAAAGATTGTTTAGTGTCAGACGAAGAGGTGTCTTAGGGTGAATGACATTCCAGCGCTTACACAAGAACCGAAGTCTATGCTAAGCTAAGCTAAGTTTCGACCACAAGCCGAATACTCTTCTAGGAGCTACAGAGTTTTCCGAATTGGGAATGGCAACCCACCCTCGCAATTCAATTTTCGCTTCCCCAAGTTCAAGACGACAAAATTTCGGACAAATGCTAGTTCGACAGTTTTTGGCAAAATTCCAACAAAGACAACGCAATAAAAATGTCAATTTACATGTAAAATTCCGTTCTGAAGCAATTTTTCATAAATGACGTAAAACTTGTATTTTGCGTCAATCAGAGGCGTCTTGTTTGCAATTTTAGATATGATTAATTAACTATTTTCATTGAAAACCCCTAAATTTTGATTTTTATAATTGTTTTATGAGCCTCCTATTAAACAAAATGTCCTCCGGTTGGACTGCCTGGTTCCGAACCGGATGTCGCGGTTTATACCAATGGCTAAATTTTGCAAGAATGAAGTGGGTCGAACTGTATATATTGCCTGCATTTTACATACACCTGAGCAGTTATAATGATAGGTTGATACAAACATAAAGACAGCTAAGACACATAGAGAAGTGCGAAATATGCATCACTTTTGAAAAAACATTATAGCAGCGCCATTTTTAAATCAATTTTCTATATAGAAGGCCGTATGTGCAAATGAAATTTTGCAAACAAGAAACGAACATGGTTTCAAATCTATAATGCTTAATCCTGAAAATGTTACAACCCATAAAATATGAACCATTAACGCTTAGCAGCGCATTATGTCATGGAAAAGAATAGTCACAAAAATTGAAATCATAAAAACATATTAAACATTTTAATTTTCCTTCCGCTGTTTTCATATACACAATAAACCATTAACTCTATCTAGATTGCACAACGTAGTACAACATGTGGCATATTCATATGGCAATATCACCACATCTTACACATCGAATTTTTAAACTCACGACATTACACAAAGGAAACACGTATTTGTATAACGAGATATCCAGCATCAATTCACGTTATTAATAGTTCCGTTATCAAAGGTACTAAATGAAACAGACCTCTCTAACAATAAATACCCATTCTTTGTCATCGTAAGTGTCTGTACGGCGATCTCTGTAGAGCGTTGTAACGATTTCCAACGTTTCCGGTGCTATAGAAGGCCAAATAACAAGGCCGCGAGTCGAATCGGTTAACGTTGGTTCCCACTTGTGAGCCTATAATTATTTCTATCCTATTATAATCTGAAAAACAGCATCTATATGCGTCCAATAATATGCCGGTATAACAGCTAGTAAAAAGTTCGGCGATATTACATACTAAACTAGTAACTCGTAAGCAACGGTGGAACGGAGCTAGCGTAGTTTCATTTTTTAAGTTAACATTTTGTTAAATCACCAGTAACAGGCTGTGTTTGATGTTATATACTAGAACCTCTTAAACCATAAATCCACTGAATATCCTAAAACCTCGTCGACCCTAAACTCATCGAAAGCAACTGACAACGCTTCAAGTGATTGTGATGTTCTCTAGACAACCAAACCATCGTATTTATCCACCGGCAAATCCATATAGACAATTCTTCATGAACTATACGCAACACGTAACCAAGCAGCTGAAGACATACTATATTCTGGAAATATGGTTCATTGATCCTAAACCCATAAAACATGCATGTTGGACTCAAGATAACCAAATCATTGCATTCAACATAACGAAAAACCTCTACATAATATATTTAAGTCATTGTATTCATTCAAAATCTCTATATAATAATCATTAAGCTTTAAATATTACCTATACAGACTAATCGTGATGCCCTGACCGCAATACATAATCCGACCAATGAATACAACATTTTGGAAATCGGGTTCGTCGACCATGAAACCCCATGAAAAGGAATAACATAGTCGAGTTGGACTTACATAGCAAAAGCATCATATGCAACGTGCTTCCTAACCTAATACGCAATTCACTGTAAAGTAAAAACAAGCAATAACACGGCGAAACTGAAAAAAATCGCTATTTCTGGTAATGGGTCGGCGAACCATATTCATGCCCACAGCGGCACACAAGATAGTAGCAGCCTGCAACGTTGTACATCTCGATGAGCTGATAATGGCCTATACCATTAGATGCGAACTCTGTGTTGCGCGATATGTGCTGTGAAAAACTGGTAATCGTATTTATATATAGCCAGGTTTGGCAAATAATATCTTGTTTTTGCCATTTTTGATCCCGAAGATGAGGTCAAAGCTGCTCCCGTTCAACTAGGGCACATCCTCGTCACTTTTGTTATTGAATAAAAAATTTATCGAAATCCATCGTTTCGAAGATGATTTATAAATCACCGAAAATTACTAATTTACTAAAATTTTGTCAAGAACTGTATCTTTTGCACCTGAAGAATATTAGGCCTTTCATACGAAAAAATTAAAATTGCCCCAGCAGTTATTGAGAGTTCGACCGCCGGGCAGACGAACAGTAGGAGCCGATTTTACCCCATCGGACGAAAACAAAAACGCGTCGCTTCGCCCCACTCAACAATATTGGGACATGTTACCGACTTAATTCAGAGCTACCCAAACGTTTGCAATAATCATTTTACTACCGCTTATTAACAGTACATATAAAAAAATAAACTACGTAGAGCATGAATAAACCATCATGGCATTGCGAAACGAAAGGTTGCATCATTAACGCTAATCATAAGCCAATAACGCTTTCAAACAAATCCAAGAATAATCCTTTGGTAGATTCAACACTACTCCTATGTTAGATACATTGCGAAAGTAAATGTCAAACAAAATGTAGGAAGCTGGGAGAAAGTTTTAGCGTTGTTCGAAATCGGTACGGGCACTAGAATGTATTTTTACATATATATACATATTGGATATCTAAAAATATTTAATATATATTACCCTATTATAGCTCTTTAACAACCAAAAAATAAGGTTTTGTCTATATCTTAGTGAAATCATTAAGAACAAAGCTCCTATTAATATAACGATGGCTGTATATATATACCAGGGAGTAACCGGAATTCCGGTTCCGGCGAAAATCATGTTGCGGTTGCGGTTCCGACAAAGGGCAAAAACCATACCGGAACCGGAATTACGGTTTAAAAATTGATTTTCCACATTTTTGCTTCATCTGTGGTCCAAACATTATGTAATATTATACACACTGACCAAGTTCCAATACAACTAAGCAAAAGAAAAGATTAACACGACAATTTACACTATGAAACGTAAGTAGGACACATAATTTCAGCAGGAATTTTTATGTTAACCTGCATGAGTTTGTTAACAAAACAAAACCAGGTCGATACTTGTAGCGGCTATTTTACACATTGAGAAGTGTGCGTGGTATGCTAGATTTAAACGGGTCCAACTCGGCAACAGATTATGGATTATGTAGAAGTGCTTAGCAGGGAGTAACCGGAATTCCGGTTCCGGTTCCGGCGAAAATCGTGTTCCGGTTGCGGTTCCGGCAAAGGGCAAAAACCATACCGGAACCGGAATTCCGGTTTAAAAATTTTGTTTGAAATTTTTCACATTTTTGCTTCATCTGTGATCCAAACATATGTAATATATATTATACAATGATCAAACTCCAATACAGCCGAGCCAAAGAAAAGATTAACTAACCAATTTGCCGTGTGAAACGTAAGTAGGGCACATAATTTTAGCAGGAATTTTTCATAATTACCTGCAGGAGTTTGTTAAATCAAAGCCAGGTCGATGCTTGTAGCAGCTATTTTACACATCCAGAAGTCTGTGGGATACATTTGAATTAAACCGGTCCAACTCGGTAACAGAGTGTGGCTTACGCAGAAGTACTTAGCCTATGCTTGGCTAACATAAATTGCGTCAAGCACCAGCCGGCGCGCTTTGAACTTTGTAAATCAGGTGAAATTGAAGTAACGTTATCTGCAACGCAAGCAGAAACTGCTTCCGTGGCAATGAACTGTATTTATTGAAACTGTGCGAGCAGCATCACAGTGTGTCTCATCTATAGCATTCTGATTAGAAAGTTATCATTATCATCTAACTGACGGGCACTGTTTGTCCAACGCTAGCCTAAACAGTGTCTCCGAACACTGATCAGAAAATTACCTTCTATCTATTATTTTATCTTAGAATCATATAAACCAATAATTTTAAGTTTGCTACAGAAGAACATGCAACAAACGTATGTGTAGTAAAGGGAGGCGACTGGAGACAGAGCGAAAGTGTGTATTCTACGCTCCAAGCTTTGTAAGCACATTCGATTTGACGCAGTATACGCAGTGGTTTATAGTGGAAGACATTTTTTTGCTCTGAATGTCCAAAAACCGACATATTTGATCGATAAATAAACATTATTAGCTTCCTCAGTCTCTTTAAAGTTTCAGAAAGGCAATAATACCATCGCAATACATTAAGTTTAATGTAAAAGTTATTTTTAATGCATTTTAAATCCACTATACCTTCATTTCTTCCATCATCTGTTTTACTATATATAAATTTCGAAGACCAGGTTCCGGTTCCGGTTCCGGATCCGGTTTAAATGGACGGTTCCAGTTACTGGTTCCGGTTCCGGTAAATTTTGGTTCCGGTTATTCCCTGGTGCTTAGCTGTAAGCTTGGTTAACATAAATTGCGTCAAGCACAAGCCAGTGCGCTTGCAAACTTTGTAAATCAGTCTACATTGAAGTAAACTAACGTTATCTGCAACGCAGCCAGAAACTGCGTCCATGGCAATGAACCGTATTCATAGAAACTGTGAGAGCAGTATAACAGGTGGTCTCATTTATAGCATTGTTGTTAGAAAGTTATCATCATTATCATCTAAACGCTAGCCAAAACAGTGTCTCTGGCTGCTGATCAAAACATTATAGTATATATACCTTCAATTATTATATCTTAGAACTATATAAATCAATAATGTCAACTGTCCTACAGAATAACATGTAACAAACGTATGTGTAGTAAAGGGAGGCGACTGGAAACATAGCGAAAGTGTTTATTCTGCGCTCCATGCGTTATAACCACATGAAAACTGCGTCCATGGCAATGAACTGTATTCATTGAAACTGTGCGAGCAGTATAACAGTTGGTTTCATTTCTGAGAATTAATTGTGGTTAGACAAAGTTATAAGTCAGGCTTATCATCTAAACGCTAGCCAAAACAGTGTCTCTGGCTGTTTCTGATCAAAACATTATAGTATATACCTTTCTATTATTTATCTTAGAACTACGTATATAAACCAATAATGTCAAGTTTCCTACAGAATAACATGTAATAAACGTATGTGTAGTAAAGGGAGCCGGCTGGAAACATAGCGAAAGTGTTTATTCTACGCTCCATGCGTTATAACCACATGAGAACTGCCTCCATGGCAATGAACTGTATTCATTGAAACCGTGCGAGCAGTATAACAGTTGGTCTCATTTATAGCATTGTGGTTAGAAAGTTACCATCATTATCATCTAAACGCTAGCCAAAACAGTGTCTCTGGCTGCTAATCTGAAGATTATAGTATATATACCTTCCATTATTATATCTTAGAACTATATAAACCAATAATGTCAAGTTTCTTACAGAATAACATGTAACAAACGTATGTGTAGTAAAGGGAGCCGGCTGGAAACATAGCGAAAGTGTTTATTCTACGCTCCATGCATTATAACCACATGAAAACTGCCTCCATGGCAATGAACTGTATTCATTGAAACCGTGCGAGCAGTATAACAGTTGGTCTCATTTATAGCATTGTGGTTAGAAAGTTATCATCTTTATCATCTAAACGCTAGCCAAAACAGTGTCTCTGGCTGCTGATCAAAACATTATAGTATATATACCTACCATTGTTATATCTTAAAACTATATAAACCAATAATGTCAAGTGTCCTACAGAATAACATGTTACAAACGTATGTGTAGTAAAGGGAGGCGACTGGAAACATAGCGAAAGTGTTTCTTCTACAGAACGAAAGTGTTTATTCTACACTCCATGCGTTATAACCACATGAAAACTGCGTCCATTGCAATGAACTGCATACATTGAAACTGTGAAAGCAGTATAACAGTTGGTCTCATTTATAGCATTGTGGTTAGAAAGTTATCATCATTATCATCTAAACGCTAGCCAAAACAGTGTCTCTGGCCGCTGATCTGAAAATTATAGTATATACCTTCTATTATTATATCTTAGAAGTATATAAACCAATAGTGTCAAGTTTCCTACAGAATAACATGTAACAAACGTATGTGTACTAAAGGCAGGCGACTGGAAACATAGCGAAAGTGTTTATTCTACGCTCCAGGCGTTATAACCACATGAAAACTGCGTCAATGCAATGAACTGTATTCATTGAAACTGTGCGAGCAGTACAACAGTTAGTCTCATTTATAGCATTGTGGTTAGAAAGTTATCATCATTATCATCTAAATGGTAGCCAAAACAGTGTGTCTGACTACTGATCAGAAAATTATAGTATATATTATACCTTCTATTATTATATCTTAGAACTATATAAACCATTAATGTCAATGTCCTACAGAATAACATGTAACAAACGTATGGAAACATAGCGAAAGTGTTTATTCCACGCTCCATGCGTTACAACCACATGACAACTGCGTCAATGGCAATGAACTGTATTCATTGAAACTGTGCGAGCAGTATAACAGTTGGTTTCATTTATAGAATTGTGGTTAGAAAGTTATCATCATTATCATCTAAACGTTAGCCAAAACAGTGTCTCTGGCTGCTGATCAAAATATTATAGTATATACCTTCTATTATTTTATCTTAGAACTATATAAACCAATAATGTCAAGTTTCCTACAGAATAACATGTAATAAACGTATGTGTAGTAAAGGGATTCGACTGGAAACATAGCGAAAGTGGTTCTACAGAGCGAAACTGTTTATTCGACGCTCCATGCGTTCTAACCACATAAAAACTGCGTCCATGGCAATGAACTGTATTCATTGAAACCGTGCGAGCAGTATAACAGTTGGTCTCATTTATAGCATTGTGGTTAGAAAGTTATCATCATTATCATCTAAACGCTAGCGAAAACAGTGTCTCTGGCTGCTGATCTGAAAATTATAGTATATATACCTTCCATTATTATATCTTAGAGCTATATAAACCAATAATGTCAAGTTTCCTACAGAATATCATGTAACAAACGTATGTGTAGTAAAGCGGGGCGACTGGAAACATAGCGAAAGTGTTTATTTTATAGAGCGAAAGTGTTTACTCTACGCTCCATGCGTTATAACCACGTGAAAACTGCGTCCATGGCAATGAACTGTATTTATTGAAACCGTGCGAGCAGTATAACAGTTGGTCTCATTTATAGCATTGTGGTTAGAAAGTTATCATCATTATCATCTAAACGCTAGCCAAAACAGTGTCTCTGGCTGCTAATCAAAACATTATAGTATATATACCTTCTATTATTATATCTTAAAACTATATAAACCAATAATGTCAAGTGTCCTACAGAATAACATGTTACAAACGTATGTGTAGTAAAGGGAGGCGACTGGAAACATAGCGAAAGTGTTTCTTCTACAGAGAGAAAGTGTTTATTCTACGCTCCATGCGTTACAACCACATTAAAACTGCGTCCATGCAATGAACTGTATTCATTGAAACTGTGCTATATAAACTATATAAACCAATAATGTCAAGTTCCCTACAGAATAACATGTAACAAACGTATGTGTAGTAAAGGCAGGCGACTGGAAACATAGCGAAAGTGTTTATTCTACGCTCCATGCGTTATAACCACATGAAAACTGCGTCCATGCAATGAACTGTATTCATTGAAACTGTGCGAGCAGTATAACAGTTGGTCTCATTTATGGCATGGTGGTTAGAAAATTATCATCATTATCATCTAAACGCTAGCCAACACAGTGTCTCTGGCTGCTGATCAGAAAATTATAGTATATATACCTTCTATTATTATATCTTAGAACTATATAAACCATTAATGTCAATGTCCTACAGAATAACATGTAACAAACGTATGGAAACATAGCGAAAGTGTTTCTTCTACAAAGCGAAAGTGTTTATTCCACGCTCCATGCGTTACAACCACATGAAAACTGCGTCCATGCAATGAACTGTATTCATTTAAACTGTGCGAGCAGTATAACAGTTGGTTTCATTTATAGAATTGTGGTTAGAAAGTTATCATCATTATCATCTAAACGCTAGCCAAAACAGTGTCTCTGGCTGCTGATCAAAACATTATAGTATTTTTACCTTCAATTATTATATCTTAGAACTATATAAATCAATAATGTCAACTGTCCTACAGAATAACATGTAACAAACGTATGTGTAGTAAAGGGAGGCGACTGGAAACATAGCGAAAGTGTTTATTCTACGCTCCATGCGTTACAACCACATGAAAACTGCGTCCATGGCAATGAACTGTATTCATTGACACTGTGCGGGCAGTATAACAGATGGTCTCATTTATAGCATTGTGGTTAGAAAGTTATCATCATTATCATCTAAACGCTAGCCAACACAGTGTCTCTGGATACTGATCAGAAAATTATAGAATATATACCTTCTATTATTTTATCTTAGAACTATATAAACCAATAATGTCAAGTTTACTACAGAATAACATGTAACAAACGTATGTGTAGTAAAGGGAGGCGACTGAAAACATAGCGAAAGTGTCTCTTCTACAGAGCGAAAATGTTTATTCTGCGCTCCATGCGTTATAACCACATGAAAACTGCGTCCATGGCAATGAACTGTATTCATTGAAACTGTGCGAGCAGTATAACAGTTGGTTTCATTTATAGAATTGTGGTTAGAAAGTTATCATCATTATCATCTAAACGCTAGCCAAAACAGTGTCTCTGGCTGCTGATCAAAACATTATAGTATATACCTTCTATTATTTTATCTTAGAACTATATAAACCAATAATGTCAAGTTTCCTACAGAATAACATGTAATAAACGTATGTGTAGTAAAGGGATTCGACTGGAAACATAGCGAAAGTGGTTCTTCTACAGAGCGAAAGTGTTTACTCTACGCTCCATGCGTTATAACCACGTGAAAACTGCGTCCATGGCAATGAACTGTATTTATTGAAACCGTGCGAGCAGTATAACAGTTGGTCTCATTTTTAGCATTGTGGTTAGAAAGTTACCATCATTATCATCTAAACGCTAGCCAAAACAGTGTCTCTGGCTGCTGATCTGAAGATTATAGTATATATACCTTCTATTATTATATCTTAAAACTATATAAACCAATAATGTCAAGTGTCCTACAGAATAACATGTTACAAACGTATGTGTAGTAAAGGGAGGCGACTGGAAACATAGCGAAAGTGTTTCTTCTACAGAAAGAAAGTCTTTATTCTACGCTCCATGCGTTACAACCACATGAAAACTGCGTCCATGCAATGAACTGTATTCATTGAAACTGTGCTATATAAACTATATAAACCAATAATGTCAAGTTCCCTACAGAATAACATGTAACAAACGTATGTGTAGTAAAGGCAGGCGACTGGAAACATAGCGAAAGTGTTTATTCTACGCTCCATGCGTTATAACCACATGAAAACTGCGTCCATGCAATGAACTGTATTCATTGAAACTGTGCGAGCAGTATAACAGTTGGTCTCAGTTATGGCATGGTGGTTAGAAAATTATCATCATTATCATCTAAACGCTAGCCAACACAGTGTCTCTGGCTGCTGATCAGAAAATTATAGTATATATACCTTCTATTATTATATCTTAGAACTATATAAACCATTAATGTCAATGTCGTACAGAATAACATGTAACAAACGTATGGAAACATAGCGAAAGTGTTTCTTCTACAAAGCGAAAGTGTTTATTCCACGCTCCATGCGTTACAACCACATGAAAACTGCGTCCATGCAATGAACTGTATTCATTGAAACTGTGCGAGCAGTATAACAGTTGGTTTCATTTATAGAATTGTGGTTAGAAAGTTATCATCATTATCATCTAAACGCTAGCCAAAACAGTGTCTCTGGCCGCTGATCTGAAAATTATAGTATATATACCTTCTATTATTATATCTTAGAACTATATAAACCAATAATGTCAAGTTTCCTACAGAATAACATGTAACAAACGTATGTGTAGTAAAGGGAGGCGACTGGAAACATAGCGAAAGTGTTTATTCTACGCTCCATGCGTTATAACCACATGAAAACTGCGTCCATGCAATGAACTGTATTCATTGACACTCTGCGGGCAGTATAACAGATGGTCTCATTTATAGAATTGTGGTTAGAAAGTTATTATAATTATCATCTAAACGCTAGCCAACACAGTGTCTCTGGATACTGATCAGAAAATTATGATATATACCTTCTATTATTTTATCTTAGAGACTATATAAACCAATAATGTCAAATTTACTCCAGAATAACATGTAACAAACGTATGTGTAGTAAAGGGAGGCGACTGAAAACATAGCAAAAGTGTCTCTTCTACAGAGCAAAAATGTTTATTCTGCGCTCCATGCGTTATAACCACATGAAAACTGCGTCCATGGCAATGAACTGTATTCATTGAAACTGTGCGAGCAGTATAACAGTTGGTTTCATTTATAGAATTGTGGTTAGAAAGTTATCATCATTATCATCTAAACGCTAGCCAAAACAGTGTCTCTGGCTGCTGATCAAAACATTATAGTATATACCTTCTATTATTTTATCTTAGAACTACGTATATAAACCAATAATGTCAAGTTTCCTACAGAATAACATGTAATAAACGTATGTGTAGTAAAGGGATTCGACTGGAAACATAGCGAAAGTGGTTCTTCTACAGAGCGAAACTGTTTATTCGACGCTCCATGCGTTCTAACCACATGAAAACTGCGTCCATGGCAATGAACTGTATTCATTGAAACTGTGCGAGCAGTATAACAGTTGGTCTCATTTATAGCATTGTGGTTAGAAAGTTACCATCATTATCATCTAAACGCTAGCCAAAACAGTGTCTCTGGCTGCTGATCTGAAGATTATAGTATATATACCTTCCATTATTATATCTTAGAACTATATAAACCAATAATGTCAAGTTTCTTACAGAATAACATGTAACAAACGTATGTGTAGTAAAGGGAGGCGACTGGAAACATAGCGAAAGTGTTTATTCTACGCTCCATGCGTTATAACCACATGAAAACTGCCTCCATGGCAATGAACTGTATTCATTGAAACCGTGCGAGCAGTATAACAGTTGGTCTCATTTATAGCATTGTGGTTAGAAAGTTATCATCATTATCATCTAAACGCTAGCCAAAACAGTGTCTCTGGCTGCTGATCAAAACATTATAGTATATATACCTTCCATTGTTATATCTTAAAACTATATAAACCAATAATGTCAAGCGTCCTACAGAATAACATGTTACAAACGTATGTGTAGTAAAGGGAGACGACTGGAAACAGCGAAAGTGTTTCTTCTACAGAACGAAATTGTTTATTCTACGCTCCATGCGTTATAACCACATGAAAACTGCGTCCATGCAATGAACTGTATTCATTGAAACTGTGCGAGCAGTATAACAGTTGGTCTCATTTATAGCATGGTGGTTAGAAAGTTATCATCATTATAATCTAAACGCTAGCCAACACAGTGTCTCTGGCTGCTGATCAAAACATTATAGTATATATACCTTCCATTGTTATATCTTAAAACTATATAAACCAATAATGTCAAGCGTCCTACAGAATAACATGTTACAAACGTATGTGTAGTAAAGGGAGACGCCTGGAAACAGCGAAAGTGTTTCTTCTACAGAACGAAATTGTTTATTCTACGCTCCATGCGTTATAACCACATGAAAACTGCGTCCATGCAATGAACTGTATTCATTGAAACTGTGCGAGCAGTATAACAGTTGGTCTCATTTATAGCATGGTGGTTAGAAAGTTATCATCATTATAATCTAAACGCTAGCCAACACAGTGTCTCTGGCTGCTGATCAAAACATTATAGTATATATACCTTCCATTGTTATATCTTAAAACTATATAAACCAATAATGTCAAGCGTCCTACAGAATAACATGTTACAAAAGTATGTGTAGTAAAGGGAGACGCCTGGAAACAGCGAAAGTGTTTCTTCTACAGAACGAAATTGTTTATTCTACGCTCCATGCGTTATAACCACATGAAAACTGCGTCCATTGCAATGAACTGCATTCATTGAAACTGTGAGAGCAGTATAACAGTTGGTCTCATTTATAGCATTGTGGTTAGAAAGTTATCATCATTATCATCTAAACGCTAGCCAAAACAGTGTCTCTGGCTGCTGATCAAAACATTATAGTATATATACCTTCCATTGTTATATCTTAAAACTATATAAACCAATAATGTCAAGCGTCCTACAGAATAACATGTTACAAACGTATGTGTAGTAAAGGGAGACGACTGGAAACAGCGAAAGTGTTTCTTCTACAGAACGAAATTGTTTATTCTACGCTCCATGCGTTATAACCACATGAAAACTGCGTCCATGCAATGAACTGTATTCATTGAAACTGTGCGAGCAGTATAACAGTTGGTCTCATTTATAGCATGGTGGTTAGAAAGTTATCATCATTATCATTTAAACGCTAGCCAAAACAGTGTCTCTGGCTGCTAATCAAAACATTATAGTATATATACCTTCTATTATTATATCTTAAAACTATATAAACCAACAATGTCAAGTGTCCTACAGAATAACATATTACAAACGTATGTGTAGTAAAGGGAGGCGACTGGAAACATAGCGAAAGTGTTTCTTCTACAGAGAAAAAGTGTTTATTCTACGCTCCATGCGTTACAACCACATGAAAACTGCGTCCATGCAATGAACTGTATTCATTGAAACTGTGCTATATAAACTATAAAAACCAATAATGTCAAGTTCCCTACAGAATAACATGTAACCCACTTATGTTTAGTAAAGGCAGGCGACTAGAAACATAGCGAAAGTGTTTATTCTACGCTCCATGCGTTATAACCACATGAAAACTGCGTCCATGCAATGAACTGTATTCATTGAAACTGTGCGAGCAGTAGAGTTGCAAAAGTTAAAAATTAATACCCGGACCCGACCCGAATAAAGAAAATACCGGACCAATTTTGGAAAGAAATACCCGACCCGACCCGAATTTGAAAAATCCGACCCGAATTGTTGGAGGCAAACCGACCGGAATTTTGAAACAAAAATACCGGAACAGAAGTTGACGAGAGAAATAAAAATTGTAAGGGGTAAAATACCAGGCCATAATGTCGAAACAAATGAGAGAAGATGCGCACCTACTAAGGCGAAATACTGAAATCCTAGCTCGCTTCTAAAATAGAAATATACTCGCTTGTTTACATATCTTTGCAAGGCGTTAACAACTACAACTGTCAAAGTTTTTATCTCTTCAAACCATCTTTTCTCTGTCTATACTCTATATTACTTATAAAAATATATCCACCCTACCACCTTATTTTTACCTTACTTTTTCACAAAAGAACCAATATCTACACCCTAACGAACGCGAAGTATAAACCAATATCAAAAACGAATCTTTTCATTTAACCTTTACATATCCACCCCTTCTCAATCAATATCAACACAACACTTAATTTTCGTATTTTTCACCGGACCATTTCTTGAAAAATACCCGGACCCGACCCGAATTTGAGTAAATACCGACCCGACCCATTTTCTAAAAATACGAATACCCGACCGCTCAACTCTAGCGAGCAGTATAACAGTTGGTCTCATTTATGGCATGGTGGTTAGAAAGTTATCATCATTATCATCTAAACGCTAGCCAAAACAGTGTCTCTGGCTGCTGATCAGAAAATTATAGTATAAACCTTCCATTATTATATCTTAGAGCTATATAAACCAATAATGTCAATGTCCTACAGAATAACATGTAACAAACGTATGGAAACACAGCGAAAGTGTTCTCTACAAGCGAAAGTGTATTCACGCTCCATCGTTACAACCACATGAAAACTGGCATGCAATGAACTGTATTCATTTAAACTTGCGAGCAGTATAACAGTTGGTTTATTTATAGAATTGTGGTTAGAAAGTTATCATCATTATCATCTAAACGCTAGCCAAAACAGTGTCTCTGGCTCTGATCTAAAATTATAGTATATATACCTTCTATTATTATATCTTAGAACTATATAAACCAATAATGTCAAGTTTCCTACAGAATAACATGAACAAACGTATGTGTAGTAAAGGGAGGCGACTGGAAACATAGAGAAAGTGTTTTCTACAGAGCGAAAATGTTATTCTAACGCTCCATGCGTTATAACCACATGAAAACTCGTCATGGCAATGAACTGTATTCATTTAAACTGTGCGAGCTGTATAACAGTTGGTCTCATTTATAGCATGGTGGTTATAAAGTTATCATCATTATCATCTAAAGGCTAGCCAAAACAAAACATTATAGTATATATATCTTCTATTATTTTATCTTAGAACTATATAAACCAATAATGTCAAGTTTCCTACACAATAACATGTAACAAACGTATGTGTAGTAAAGACAGGCGACTGGAAACATAGCGAAAGTGTTTCTTCTACGCTCCATGCGTTATAACCACATGAAAACTGCGTCCATGGCAATGAACTGTATTCATTGAAACTGTGCGAGAGATAACAGTTGGTTTCATTTATAGAATTGTGGTTAGAAAGTTATCATCATTATCGTCTAAACGCTAGCCAAAACAGTGTCTCTGGCTGCTGATCAAAATATTATAGTATATACTTCTATTATTTTATCTTAGAACTATATAAACCAATAATGTCAGTTTCCTACAGAATAACATGTAATAAACGTATGTGTAGTAAAGGGATTCGACTGGAAACATAGCGAAAGTGGTTCTTCTACATAGCGAAACTGTTTATTCGAGTCCATGCGTTCTAACCACATGAAAACTGCGTCATGAATGAACTATCATTGAAACCAGATATAAAGATGCCATTTATATATTGTGGTTAGAAAGTTATCATATTACATCTAAACGCTAGCCAAAACAGTGTCTCTGGCTGCTGATTTGAAAATTATAGTATATATACCTTCCATTATTATATCTTAGAACTATATAAACCAATAATGTAAGTTCAAGAATAAATAAAAACGATGTAGAAAGGGGGGAGGAAAAAGAAAGTGTTTTAAGAGGAAAGTGTATTCTACGCTCCATGCGTTATAACCACGTGAAAACTGCGTCCATGGCAATGAACTGTATTCATTGAAACCGTGCGAGCAGTATAACAGTTGGTCTCATTTATAGCATTGTGGTTAGAAAGTTATCATCATTATCATCTAAACGCTAGCCAAAACAGTGTCTCTGGCTGCTGATCAAAACATTATAGTATATATACCTTCTATTGTTATATCTTAAAACTATATAAACCAATAATGTCAAGTGTCCTACAGAATAACATGTTACAAACGTATGTGTAGTAAAGGGAGGCGACTGGAAACATAGCGAAAGTGTTTCTTCTACAGAACGAAAGTGTTTATTCTACGCTCCATGCGTTATAACCACATGAAAACTGCGTCCATTGCAATGAACTGCATTCATTGAAACTGTGAGAGCAGTATAACAGTTGGTCTCATTTATAGCATTGTGGTTAGAAAGTTATCATCATTATCATCTAAACGCTAGCCAAAACAGTGTCTCTGGCCGCTGATCTGAAAATTATAGTATATATACCTTCTATTATTATATCTTAGAAGTATATAAACCAATAGTGTCAAGTTTCCTACAGAATAACATGTAACAAACGTATGTGTAGTAAAGGCAGGCGACTGGAAACATAGCGAAAGTGTTTATTCTACGCTCCATGCGTTATAACCACATGAAAACTGCGTCCATGCAATGAACTGTATTCATTGAAACTGTGCGAGCAGTATAACAGTTGGTCTCATTTATAGCATGGTGGTTAGAAAGTTATCATCATTATAATCTAAACGCTAGCCAACACAGTGTCTCTGGCTGCTGATCAGAAAATTATAGTATATATTATACCTTCTATTATTATATCTTAGAACTATATAAACCATTAATGTCAATGTCCTACAGAATAACATGTAACAAACGTATGGAAACATAGCGAAAGTGTTTCTTCTACAGAGCGAAAGTGTTTATTCCACGCTCCATGCGTTACAACCACATGACAACTGCGTCACTGGCAATGAACTGTATTCATTGAAACTGTGCGAGCAGTATAACAGTTGGTTTCATTTATAGAATTGTGGTTAGAAAGTTATCATCATTATCATCTAAACGTTAGCCAAAACAGTGTCTCTGGCTGCTGATCAAAATATTATAGTATATACCTTCTATTATTTTATCTTAGAACTATATAAACCAATAATGTCAAGTGTCCTACAGAATAACATATTACAAACGTATGTGTAGTAAAGGGAGGCGACTGGAAACAGCGAAAGTGTTTCTTCAAGAACAAATTTATCTACGCTCCATGCGTATAACCACATGAAAATGCGTCATGCAATGAACTGTATTCATTGAAACTGTGGAGCAGTATAACAGTTGGTCTCATTTATAGCATTGTGGTTAGAAAGTTATCATCATTATCATCTAAACGCTAGCCAACACAGTGTCTCTGGCTGCTGATCAGAAAATTATAGTATATATTATACCTTCTATTATTATATCTTAGAACTATATAAACCATTAATGTCAATGTCCTACAGAATAACATGTAACAAACGTATGGAAACATAGCGAAAGTGTTTCTTCTACAGAGCGAAAGTGTTTATTCCACGCTCCATGCGTTACAACCACATGACAACTGCGTCAATGGCAATGAACTGTATTCATTGAAACTGTGCGAGCAGTATAACAGTTGGTTTCATTTATAGAATTGTGGTTAGAAAGTTATCATCATTATCATCTAAACGTTAGCCAAAACAGTGTCTCTGGCTGCTGATCAAAACATTATAGTATATATACCTTCCATTGTTATGTCTTAAAACTATATAAACCAATAATGTCAAGCGTCCTACAGAATAACATGTTACAAACGTATGTGTAGTAAAGGGAGACGACTGGAAACAGCGAAAGTGTTTCTTCTACAGAACGAAAAGTGTTTATCTACGCTCATGCGTTACAACCACATGAAAACTGCGTCCATGCAATGAACTGTATTCATTGAAACTGTGCGAGCAGTATAACAGTTGGTCTCATTTATAGCATTGTGGTAGAAAGTTACATCATTATCATCTAAATGATAGCCAAAACAGTGTCTCTGGCTGCTGATCAGAAAATTATAGTATATATTATACCTTCTATTATTATATCTTAGAACTATATAAACCATTAATGTCAATGTCCTACAGAATAACATGTAACAAACGTATGGAAACATAGCGAAAGTGTTTCTTCTACAGAGCGAAAGTGTTTATTCCACGCTCCATGCGTTACAACCACATGAAAACTGCGTCCATGGCAATGAACTGTATTCATTGAAACTGTGCGAGCAGTATAACAGCTGGTCTCATTTATAGCATTGTGGTTAGAAAGTTACCATCATTATCATCTAAACGCTAGCCAAAACAGTGTCTCTGGCTGCTGATCAGAAAATTATAGTATATATACCTTCCATTATTATATCTTAGAACTATATAAACCAATAATGTAAGATTTCTTACAGAATAACATGTAACAAACGTATGTGTAAGTAAAGGGAGGCGACTGGAAACATAGCGAAAGTGTTTATTCTACGCTCCATGCGTTATAACCACATGAAAACTGCCTCCATGGCAATGAACTGTATTCATTGAACCGTGCGAGCAGATACAGTTGGTCTCATTTATAGCATTGTGGTTAGAAAGTTATCATCATTATCATCTAAACGCTAGCCAAAACAGTGTCTCTGGCTGCTGATCAAAACATTATAGTATATATACCTTCCATTGTTATATCTTAAAACTATATAAACCAATAATGTCAAGCGTCCTACAGAATAACATGTTACAAACGTATGTGTAGTAAAGGGAGACGACTGGAAACAGCGAAAGTGTTTCTTCTACAGAACGAAATTGTTTATTCTACGCTCCATGCGTTATAACCACATGAAAACTGCGTCCATACAATGAACTGTATTCATTGAAACTGTGCGAGCAGTATAACAGTTGGTCTCATTTATAGCATGGTGGTTAGAAAGTTATCATCATTATAATCTAAACGCTAGCCAAAACAGTGTCTCTGGCTGCTGATCAAAACATTATAGTATATATACCTTCCATTGTTATATCTTAAAACTATATAAACCAATAATGTCAAGCGTCCTACAGAATAACATGTTACAAACGTATGTGTAGTAAAGGGAGACGACTGGAAACAGCGAAAGTGTTTCTTCTACAGAACGAAATTGTTTATTCTACGCTCCATGCGTTATAACCACATGAAAACTGCGTCCATGCAATGAACTGTATTCATTGAAACTGTGCGAGCAGTATAACAGTTGGTCTCATTTATAGCATGGTGGTTAGAAAGTTATCATCATTATAATCTAAACGCTAGCCAACACAGTGTCTCTGGCTGCTGATCAAAACATTATAGTATATATACCTTCCATTGTTATATCTTAAAACTATATAAACCAATAATGTCAAGCGTCCTAACAGAATAACATGTTACAAAAGTATGTGTAGTAAAGGGAGACGCCTGGAAACAGCGAAAGTGCTCTAGAACGAAATTGTTTATTCTACGCTCCATGCGTTATAACCACATGAAAACTGCGTCCATGCAATGAATTGTATTCATTGAAACTGTGCGAGCAGTATAACAGTTGGTTTCATTTATAGAATTGTGGTTAGAAAGTTATCATCATTATCGTCTAAACGCTAGCCAAAACAGTGTCTCTGGCCGCTGATCTGAAAATTATAGTATATATACCTTCTATTATTATATCTTAGAACTATATAAACCAATAATGTCAAGTTTCCTACAGAATAACATGTAACAAACGTATGTGTAGTAAAGGGAGGCGACTGGAAACATAGAGAAAGTGTTTCTTCTGCAGAGCGAAAATGTTTATTCTACGCTCCATGCGTTATAACCACATGAAAACTGCGTCCATGGCAATGAACTGTATTCATTGAAACTGTGCGAGCAGTATAACAGTTGGTTTCATTTATAGCATTGTGGTTATAAAGTTATCATCATTATCATCTAAAGGCTAGCCAAAACAAAACATTATAGTATATATATCTTCTATTATTTTATCTTAGAACTATATAAACCAATAATGTCAAGTTTCCTACACAATAACATGTAACAAACGTATGTGTAGTAAAGGCAGGCGACTGGAAACATAGCGAAAGTGTTTATTCTACGCTCCATGCGTTATAACCACATGAAAACTGCGTCCATGCAATGAACTGTATTCATTGAAACTGTGCGAGCAGTATAACAGTTGGTTTCATTTATAGAATTGTGGTTAGAAAGTTATCATCATTATCGTCTAAACGCTAGCCAAAACAGTGTCTCTGGCTGCTGATCAAAATATTATAGTATATACCTTCTATTATTTTATCTTAGAACTATATAAACCAATAATGTCAAGTTTCCTACAGAATAACATGTAATAAACGTATGTGTAGTAAAGGGATTCGACTGGAAACATAGCGAAAGTGGTTCTTCTACAGAACGAAACTGTTTATTCGACGCTCCATGCGTTCTAACCACATGAAAACTGCGTCCATGGCAATGAACTGTATTCATTGAAACCGTGCGAGCAGTATAACAGATGGTCTCATTTATATCATTGTGGTTAGAAAGTTATCATCATTATCATCTAAACGCTGGCCAAAACAGTGTCTCTGGCTGCTGATTTGAAAATTATAGTATATATACCTTCCATTATTATATCTTAGAACTATATAAACCAATAATGTCAAGTTTCCTACAGAATAACATGCAACAAACGTATGTGTAGTAAAGGGGGGCGACTGGAAACATAGCGAAAGTGTTTCTTTTATAGAGTGAAAGTGTTTATTCTACGCTCCATGCGTTATAACCACGTGAAAACTGCGTCCATGGCAATGAACTGTATTCATTGAAACCGTGCGAGCAGTATAACAGTTGGTCTCATTTATAGCATTGTGGTTAGAAAGTTATCATCATTATCATCTAAACGCTAGCCAAAACAGTGTCTCTGGCTGCTGATCAAAACATTACAGTATATATACCTTATATTGTTATATCTTAAAACTATATAAACCAATAATGTCAAGTGTCCTACAGAATAACATGTTACAAACGTATGTGTAGTAAAGGGAGGCGACTGGAAACATAGCGAAAGTGTTTCTTCTACAGAGAGAAAGTGTTTATTCTACGCTCCGTGCGTTATAACCACATGAAAACTGCGTCCATGGCAATGAACTGTATTCATCGAAACTGTGAGAGCAGTATAACAGTTGGTCTCATTTATAGCATTGTGGTTAGAAAGCTATCATCATTATCATCTAAACGCTAGCCAAAACAGTGTCTCTGGCCGCCGATCTGAAAATTATAGTATATATATGTAATATCGACGTGACGCTGCTGCATTACGCACTTCCCAGACGTAATGCCCATACGACCCCGACTAAGGGCGGACCTGACAATGAGATTCATTCTCAAACGTTGTATGTTCAGTTATATGCTGTACCAACTCATTTACTGGGATACCTTGGGTACCTTGATTGCGAAAAATAATATCTAACAGATAAGGAGCTTGTTTGATTAGCTCGTGGAATTCTAAATTGCTACTGCGGTAGCTTACTCTGGCTGACTGTGTTCCTAATCCTATAAAGTATGACCAACGAGGCCAAATAGTTCCATCTAAATCGATAAAGGCACAACTGGTAAATAAGGTTCCTGTGTAACTCCACCTTCCATAATATCCGTCAAAATGACATTTACTCTCGGGAAGAATTAAGGGCTTAGACAGGTCAAGATGATTTTCTCCACATTTCAAACAAGGGTGTCTATAACTTAGCTCAGCCCTATAGGTTTCCTTCATGACTTGGCGGAGCGTGTGGCCATTCACGCATTTACCCACCAACTCTAGAAGATGTTCCAGAGAGACTAGAGCTACGATACTTAAGTAAATCCCTGTGGTTCTGTGTTCGATTGGTGAAACTACGCCTAATAAATGAGCTAAAACAGTTGCATCTCTTTTAAGTTCTGGCGGGCTGCATGCATCCAAACGTATCTCAAACAGTCGAGCTAGATTATTCAGTTGTTCTATTACGATAAGGGTACGTCTATAAAAGAGAATTCCCGGTTGTGGTAGACAGAGCCATCCAAGGCCTAAACACTTGTCGGGTATCATAAACTCTGCATTTTCCATTCGTTCTTCGCCTCGGTCTCCTGGATTGGGTTGAAATGGAGTAAATTCTATGCGTGGATAGCGGTACTTCATCGTTTTCACTTTCTCACTGGGAATGGTGAACATGTAGTCCGGTCCTAGAAGTCTAATACGTTCTTCGTTTGTCATCGTTCTCAAAATTCCAAATTCAATGGGTACATTGTTGTCAAAGTCCATTCGAAACAGCTTATGCAAGCGTTCGTCCAATTCACGTAATCGTGTCGTTCTTTCCTTATTCACATATTCCAACAAAGTCTCTTGTGTCCAATTAAAGTCCATATTATTATTATCATCTCCAACTTCGGGTTCCTCCAACAGGAACGTGTCAGGCGTTGCATTAAATTCTACGGAAGAAATTCGACTAGAGGGCTCTATTTCGGAGCTACAATGCAAGTTCAGCAGATTCGGA
>JASANE010003450.1:0-14214 GCA_030248225.1 Trileptium ribeirensis | reverse complement strand
TATATGAAAATATGAATTTCAAGCAATCAATAAATTGTACGGATATATATTAGCACTGATTTATGCACGCGGGGGGAACTTAGGGGCATTAAAATGATAAGGTTGCCAGCTGTGCACACGCCAAATTGAGCGTTTGATGTGAGATCTATCTAGTGCTCAGTTATACACTAAATCTATACCGTTTCATTCATACCGAGCGTAATGTGCCTTACTCAGATCACATTCATTTAATAGTAGTACCTTATTTTATAAAAGATATGTCATGGTAAAACGAGCATAATGCGTGTATAAGTAGATATTTCAGTCTGTGATGCATAAATTACACTTTATATATGGGCTTGTGTTCGAGCTTTCTGACGCCTAAAAGCTCTTGAAGATATGAGGCTCGTCGCAAATTGTCTTAAGACATTGTGTTGATAATACGTTTGAAATAATTGAAATAATATTCTTATCCGGAAAAATATATGTGGGTCTAGTGATGTCTTAAACTTTTGGACTCGGCCCTTTTGTGGTGTTATTTTCTAAAAATTTAAAATTAGAGATCGTGTATCACTCCCAACGAAGCATAAAATTATTACAGTAATTTTATTGGTATATAAATTACAAAAGCAATACAAAATCAGTCTGTATCATACTTTTAGCACACTGCTGTTTCTCCGTATGACCGCAAGCAGCAGATTATGGAAATGGTAGGTTTGTTATTATATTATTGTGAGGATTTAGCCTTTGTATGTGATTCAATGGTCAATGTTTTATAACAGTTGCACGTATTGTTATTATCGGAAATTATAACAGTATCTCTGCCTGCATGCCACATTGCAATTAGAGACATAACTATATGAAATAAATCGGCTTGGTTTATATTACTTTGTACCTTTGGCTATAATGATGAATTGATAGTAATCGTTTCCGAAATGTTAGTGCTTGTATATTTTATTTTATTGTATTATTTGTAGCGAAGTAAGTTTGTTTGTTTCAGACATTACAAGCTCAAATAGCTGGCATTAATGGTTAGTGTTGTGTCAGAGTAAATTTACTTTCACCAATAGACATAATATTTTGTTATTTCGCGTAAAAATGGTACGAAATGCTCTTTGTTGGTCATTTGGAATTTTACCCAAAACAGTGAATACTGGTCTTTTACTGGAATCTGCCCATTTTTAGCGTTAGCAAAAATTTAAGAAAATTATCTCGTGTTTGCTAATGTCGGACTCAAATTAGAAGGGTTTAGTTCGTGAACATCAACAAGTAAATTATATATAGCAACAATTTTTAGGTTAGTATTAAGTTGAACATTGTCCCTTTAGAGGCAAAACCGCGTAAGTGGCATTTGTCCGAAAATTACTTTTTTTCAAATATACAACGTAGGCGTCATATCCACATTGTGGCAAAACCACGTAAGTGTCTGATGCATAGTTAAAGAGAAAATTACATCTAACCCAATCTGCGTAACTTACATTAGGTTAGACTGCAAACAGGCAAAACCACTTAAGTAGCTGACAATGTTACTTACGTTATTCTTGCAGTAGAAAAAAGTGACATGTAGTGATAATCTTTTACTGATACGGAATCGCGTAAGTAACATTAAAGCTATGACAGCTTTATTTTGTGGCGTGTTAAACTGCGCTAAGTAGTAAATAATGGGTTTAACATTGGTGTAATAGATCGACGTGCCGCTCGTTCATTGCACACTTCCAAAACGCAATGCCCATACAACCCCGGCTATCGGAACCTTTTGGGCGGACCTAATGAGTTCATTTATGTTTTGGGTCGGCCCAAGAAGCTACGGACCTTAGCAGGCTGCAGAAGATGTGTTCTGATTCTGCCGGACGGGTTGCACACGTAGTTTAGGTGGTGTTACCTTTGAAATTCCCAGGGAGGTTGGCGCCATCACCTGCTCACATGCCAACGAGACCATATCACTATTCTCTATTATCGTTCCACCAGTGTCGAGACAACGATCGGTTGGCTTAGTTTGGCTAGTTCCCCCAGCTAGTATCCCTAGATGTTTAACGTCGGTTCGCGCGTTTGGTCGACGGGTGTTCAGCGAAAGTCTATGGGAAAGTCTTGCGTAGCACGAATTGTACTCATTCACATTCTTGTCATCATTAATGAATCGGCTGGTCACGCTAAGACTTGCAGCCTCCGCACATCAAGCCTGAACGCGGATCGTCGATCGGGGCGACGATTTCGAATCCTTTCAATACGTATCACTACATCGGGCATTAAAACACGGTATCGCCATGGATCTCTTTTTTGAACGGTATTTATTGATAAGCAAAATCGTATACAAACACATTACATGGGATAATACGATCGATACAACAACCTAATAAGCTGTTCTCTTGTTATACTACGGAAGTATGGGTACGCTAAAACGGCTAGGTCGGGAATCGCGATTATAAGATCGGAGTCCTTTCCTTTTTTTACTGAACGCTCACAGCTGTATAAATCACGGCGTGAATCTACTGTCATCACCTAAGCCTTTATTAGACGACAGCCGCGCTTACCTTACTCAAACTGATAGGGTCAAAGCAAAAGTAACTCGGCGCGAAGTTCATTTATCGAAGAGCCCTCTGAATATATAGCTGCTCGCTCGGTACTATGGAACTCCGGTTAAGTTGGATCAGGGCGTCATACAATAGAATACTATGAATTAATAAGTACAACTACTGAACAATTTAGATTTATACACTTCTTAGATTATATATATGCAAGGGTACGATTCCTACTCGGGTACTCTCGAGGATAACCCTCTTTATCATACACAAGGGAATACGTATATTCGTGCATACCATCAAGCACGGAAGTTTTGAACGGCATCTAGTGTCGGTGGTTGTTTTTATATTTTTGCTAGGTCTCAAACTTATCCGATGGTTAGTTCATCGGACCTTTTGTATACCTAGTGTGACTGGCTAAGCGTGCCAAGTACGGAAAAAACGCGTCGTTACTCTAGAATGTCAGAGCAATCTGCTTGCAAAAATTGGAAATTTGGCAGCAATTATATATGCCCGTCAAAAATTTGCTGAACACTACAGCACTGTTGCTGATGCCTTTGTAACTGATTTGGTGGCGGTCGTTTCTTTGGCAGTACCGCACAAACCCAACGATCCGCAGCTGCATGTTCTTCCATTTTTTCCTTGCCCGCCTTCATTCGTAGAAAGCCTCCAGCAAATGATGGCAGTATCAAAAGTGATCTTGATTATGCCAACAGTGGCAGCAGCAGTAGCAATGAAAGTGAACAAGACGAAAGCAGTGAAGTTGAGAATGCGACTGATGATAATGTAGAAGCTGCTATAAATGTGATGTTCTAAACCAGATTGAACCACGTGGGAAGAGAGTTCGGAAGCGCCGAAAGATTGCTAAAAAGTCTTAGTGGAAGCAGAATGTTGCCAAAGAAGAACGAATCTGGTGTTAAACATCTCTCCCACCCTGCCCGGCAAACATGCCGGTACAATGTAGTAAATACTACACTGATGTGAACCGAACCGAATTACTTTCCCAATATTACGAGCTTCGAAACTATCAACGGCAAATGGACTTCTTCCTACAGCACAGCCTAAAAGACCACGGAAGGATGCCGCTATTCCTCGTGCAGTGTCTTCTCAATACTACTTCACAGACACGAACGAGGTGGAACCCACAGTTTGCAAACTATTTTTCACAAGTAGTTTGGGCATGCCAAGTGACTCAAGCCACCGTACTTCCTGCCGACCGATTTAATCCTGCCGTATACAGTTACAATCAGAATTAAGTGTTTATAAAATGGAACGCAAACGAAATCGAACGAAAACGCAATGGATCGATCTTCGTTCAAACGAAATTCGTAAATTAAACGCAAAGTAATATTTATTTTTAAATCATTTTTATTTCAGCACAATCGAAATTCGTTAAATTAAACGCGAACTAACATTTTTGTTAAATCATTTTTCTTTATTTTGACGCAATCGAAATTCGTTAAATTAATCAATTTTCGTTTAAACGATCGATTTTTGTTTAAACGCAAACAATCGAAATCGAACGAATCTTCGATCGATTTTTGAGCACTTAATTTTGATTATAACTGTAAATGTCCTACATGCGAAAAGAAGGAAACAATGCCCGCCGATTAGAAGCTTATCCGCTTTAATGATGTATGGGCAACACACATGCCTCGAAACAAGGAAGCCCAGACAAAAAGGTGTAGACAAGTTGAACAGTGCAGCCGACCCAAGTTATCTCAGCGTTACAATGGATTTACAGCAGTACTACGCATTCCTCATTCCCAAGTCAGCTTGTTCTTTTACAAGAGATTGAAAGTCATAAAGGTATTAATACTATAAATAAATATTTATCACTTAAGCGATTTTTGCCCAAACATTTTTGTCCCATTCAGTGTCTCACGTTGTGAAGTTACGTTAAGGAATTGATGTAGTGGCACCGCAAGCTTTGACCTAGGAACATGAACTTAAAAGGATTGATCTTGAAACTAAGAACAATCACGGTTATAACGCGTATGCATTTATAGTGTAATTTTAGGCAAACCAAGCTGGCTATCATTTAGACAAACAGATGAAAGGATTCAAAGTATCGATTTCCTTGAAAATGACTGATTTTGACGGTCGGATTATTTCAGCACCGGCAATAGAATACGGAGTAAGGCGATGTCTACTCATATTGATTATTTTTCAACCTACTTTGTGCTTTCATATTTGTATTCTTCAAAACATGCAGTGGAAATATATGTGGATACTGCATAATATATTTATGCTCACTTCCTTGCTGTAGCTGATAGGATTTTTGGCGAATATTAGCGTGCTTCCAACTACCAAGGCTGCTATATAAACGAAACCCCAGTGTATTATAAAAAAGTATGTACATGCTGCATATAAAATGAGATTATGTATTATTGTGATTAAATGAGTAATTGTAGTGCAGAGGGTATCCAGTTTTTTTGGCCAAACCCAAGGGCGTAGGTAGGGGTATAGACTCCCTTTTCAGCTGCCCTAAGTTTTTTAGTCACGTATCATCGAATGAAAGGTGGAATTACGCCAGAAATGTTATGTGAAGGTAAGGAACGCACAAAAAATATTCGCACATTTTAAATATATATAATAATATATATTATCAGGCAGTAACCGAAATTCCGGTTTCGGCGAAAATCGTGTTCCGATTTCGGTTCCGGTAAAAGGCAAAAACCATACGGTCTAAAAATTTGTTTAACATTGCCCACCTTTTTTTACTTCTTCTGTGGTCCAAACAGACGTTATATATTATTGACACAATGATCATGTTCCAACACAACCAAACAAAAATAAAGGTTATCTCAACAAATTGCTCTGTGAAACGTAAGTAGGACACAATTTCAGTAGAAATTTTTCATCTTCACCCGGCAGGGGTTTGTTAACAAAACAAAGCGAGGTCGATGCTTGTAGCAGCTTACCCATTCAGAAATCTGCAGTATATTAGACTTGAACCGGTCCAACTCGATAGATAATAGATTATGGATTATTGAAGTACTTAGCTGCAAGCTTGGCTAAGAAAAATATCGTCAAGCACCAGCCAGTGCGCTTGCAAACTTTGTAATCAGTCTACATTGGAGTATGTGCAAAGCAGCCAGAAACTGCGTTCTTGAGAACGAAGTGCATGTATTTAAACTGTCTGAGCAGTATCACAGTTTGTATCATTCATACCATATTGATCAGAAAATCATCATCATCATCTAACTGAGCGGCACTAGTTGCCCAACGTTTGCCTGAACAATGTCTCTGGCCATCGGTCAGAAAATTATAATAGACCTTTTTATTTTCTTTTAGAACCTTGTAAACCAATAATTTCAAGTTTCCTACGGAATAGCATGCAACAAAAATGTATATCTAGTAAAGGAAGGCGATTGGAGATAGAGCCAAAGTGATTATTCTATGCTTCGAGCGTTACAAGCACATTCCGTTTGACGCAATTTACGCTACGCAAAGTTGTATGGTGAAAGTCATCTTTTTGCTCTGGGTGTGCAAAAACTGACATAGATCGATAAATAAACGTTCCTAGCTTCCTCAGTTTCTTCAAAATTCCAGAGAGACAATAATGTCATCGCAATAATATTAAGTTTAATGTAAAAGTTATACATTTTAAAGCCACTGTACCGTCGTTTCTTTGCTCATCTGTTTTACTATGTTTCCAAGACCAGGTTCCTGATCCTGTTTAAATGGACGGCCCCGGATGCTGGTTCCGTATCCGATAAATTTTTGTTCCGGTTATTCCCTGATATATATGAATAATTTTACTAAAGTCATTTTTCGACAAAGCAGTATTGTAGACTATTTTATTACTGGTAAATGTAAACGTTTACAATGAAATTACTTGACCTCCTCTTGGACCACAATTTTCGCACAAGTCAGTGGTTCTTAACCCTCATTTCCAAAATTTCACAAAAAAATCCGACAACTCAGGAATATGAGGGTCTGAATTTAGTTGCGAAGAGCCTGAAATCTTCGTTTAGCAATCAATACCATGGCGGTCTGAATTTAGCGGTCCAAGAATCTGGCCTGTCCACAACCCTTCGAAAGTGGGGGGATGGGAATAGTTTTCTGCCGTGCATGTATTTTCAATCTATAACACGACGTTTTAGAATTATAAATGGTGGCAAATAATATTTACAAACAATTTGCAAAAACACAAAAAATTTTCCGACATAAAAAATTTTGGGTGTAGTGGAACACGGGAGTTTCGCCCGAGTGGGGGACGGACATGCGGAAAAATTCATGAACATGGGTGATTTGGAAGTGGGGAGTCAGGACATGGTGGTGTGCGAATATGGATGGTGACGTTGTATGGATTTCGTGGTCCAAGGATTGGGCTCTCTATTCGCTGAAAATTTTGCCAGGGGGCATTTTGCCAAGAAAAAACGATAAAAAATTGTGCCAGAAACACTGCCAAACCAGTTTTGCGCAGAGAAAAAGCGATTTTGAAGGAAATCTGACAAAATTTATGAAATTTTTGGCTTTAAGACGAAATTAAAGTTCAAATTTTGATTCAATTTTATGTCTTTTGGGGGTGTTTTTACCCAGTGGAAACTAAAAAATTTTGCGAAGAGGCAAGCAACCGGAGGAGCCCAAAATTTTGCCGCTTTTTGCCGGCACTTGAAAATTCCAGACCCACTAACCCCCCAATTTGGAGAGCCCAGCAAGAACTTCGCTTGTGTCTAAACCGGCGGTCCAAGAACAAGGTGTGATGGCTGCTATTTATGACCCACTTAGGTCATTGATTTGAGGGCAACACCGTCGTACCGCGGATGAAAACAGCATAAAGCCGAGCCATGCTCTTCAGCAGAGTCGACAGTATTGGGTCTTGGTTTTATAAAGCTTGGTTGGTACCTACCACAGTTTCGCAGAGCATATAATTGATAGAATTAATCTGATAATAGGATTAATAAAATTATTATATATACATAATACAAAGGATAGGATTGATTAAACAGTCTGCGTCTCAAATTTTCTCACTTTATTTCTGATGTTTCAGCGTCAAAAAACTGTAAAGCCAAATAACGGTGCGTGGAATTTACGCAACGACACGTTTTTCAAACCAGCTACAATGTCGAACTGGCTATTAATCTCGATAGAAAACCGGGTTTCTGAGCGCGAATTATGGTTAGTGAATTACGTAATGTGCAGTCACGGCCAGAAATATGTGCAAAGTAATCCATCGAAATTTGGAACGATTTCGATTAAACGAAATTTCTATTGATTTCCATTAAGCGAAATTTCCATCGATTTCGTTTAAACGAAATTTCTATAGATTTCGATTAAATAAAATTCCGATTGTTTTCGATTTTAGAGCACTTAGATAAATTTTAAAATAGCAAAATTCGATTATTTTCGATTAAACGAAATTTCCTTCGATTTCGATCGATTGTGGTTAACCGAAACTTCGATCGATTTCGAATACGATCGATTTCGATTAAACGAAATTGCTATAGATTTCGATTTCGATTAAACGAAATTGCTATAGATTTCGACTAAACGAAATTTCGATTGTTTTCGATTTTACAGCACTTATATAAATTTCAAAATTGCAAAATTTGATTATTTTCGATTTCACGAAATTTCGATCGATTGCGATTAAACGAAACTTCGATCGATTGTGATTTCGATCGATTTCGAATTCGTTCATTTTCGATTGTATTTTGGCCGCGACTGTATAGTCATGCACACGTCCCACCTAGACCATACGCTGAAAGCTTTGGGTTTAGCACTATTGCTGTTTTATTATAAAATTGTTGAGTAAAAAGCATGAATAAGCAGCAAAAACTTGACGCAAACAAAACGAACATTATGAAACCGCAAACGATAATATCGAAATATACTGGCTAGTCCAAACTTCGGAAATTATAGCCGGGGGCCCACGGCTTACCTGTCTGGGGTGCCGGATTTTGCTGGGGGTCAATTTTTTCCCGGATTTTGTCGCGTTTACGTGTAAATTTTTCTCAGCCGGAGCCTTTAAGTCGGGGGGTACCCGAATTTTTGCCTGCTGCGCAGCCGGGGGTACCTCTGTTTTGCCGGGGGCAGCCGAAAATGCCGGGGGCATCCCCGCCCCCCACTTTGGACTAGCCAGATATACTAGATGTTTTTCCAAATGTTGCTTTTAGCTACAATCACAGACAAAAGTACATAAAAACGGACGCGAAAGAACGTAATGGCAAACGAATTTTAGATTATTAAGGCGTGTTCACACGCTCAAATTTTGAGCTCAAAATTTGACGGTGATTTTTAAATAAAAATTACGATATTTCAAAATTTGAGATCAATATTTGAGCTCAAACTTTTTCAGGTAATACATCTCGTCCATGATTGGCTACAAGAATATTCATGAAAAGTTTGAACTGTATTCACACGTTCAAAGTTGCAAAAAGATGCTTTCAAATTTGGATCAAAATTTGAGATGAAATTTTGATCAAAACTTGACCAAAAAGTTGAAGCGTATGAACACTTTTTAAGTTTACAAACAAACGTAAACAAATATTTGTCGAATTATTTAGAATGAATTTTTTTAGTAAATGCACACGAACTTTGTAAAGTTCGTTTTTATGCACTTATTTCTGTCCGTGACTGTACCGGTCCGTAGTTTAGACAAAATGTGGAAATACAGATGATAATATTGTTAAAATTTCTGGCAAATACCGCCAACAGCAACAACTACGCCGCGCCTTTGACACAAAGTAGTTGTTTTTACACTTATTCTGTTTGTGCGGTGCAACACCACCGATTACTATTGTTGAGATATTTAGTAACTATTAAAATTAATATATTATGAGCCATCTGCGAGCGAGCGAGCGAGCGAGTGTCATTTTTTGGCGATTTTGCCACCGAAATTGACTTTATTTTGGTCTAAAAATTGGAACTGTGTGAGCCCTGATCTTGAACATATAAATATAGTGATAAATATTTTTACGTTTATACTTCCCCTCCCACAATGGAGAAGCCAGAACATGGTTCAGGGAGAAGATCCCAATGGATACGTTATTATTCCAAAAGTCTGCACCTGTCACAGATAGATTGAAGTGATTCGCGCTATCGTAATCAGCATCCTCGAAAACCTACATATATACCTATAGATGCAACACATAAGAACATTAGTTTGAAAAATGTTTAATCGTGATTGGTCTTATCGGGGTGTCACGATGGATGCAGTAATATTCCCAGAAGAGTAAAATATAGGTAACAGATGCGTTAAAATCAATCGTATCATCGTTTTTTAGCATTTTCGAATACATTTATAATAGCAGATACAACACAATACAGCATGGATTGAAAGTCACGGAATCACGCATAGATAGCTAGGGGAGTCCATGGGCATACAGTACCTAGGAATTCAAAAAGGGTACATAGCTCATAGATACGCTGAAATGCGTCACTGTACGTTTTCATCATCGTCTGAAAGCCTTATAATAGGAAATGCAATAAAATATCAGATTGAAATTCATGAAGTCATACATACTTCTTGGGGGTGGGCGTTCCATGGGATAATGTATCGTAACAAAAAGGGTACATTGGCCACAGACACATTCAAATCAATCATCGTTTTCAGCAACCTCGAAGTCATTCATAGTAACCATACTAGTAACTCGCAAGCGAGGATGAAACGGAGCGAGCATGGTCTTATCAAATGGAAATTTTGTGAAATCACCTTGTAAGAGGCGTTATGTATGACGTATGTTACTATACTAGAACCTCTGGAACACTGAATTCATTGAAAACCCTAAAACCTCACCAACCCGAAACCAACTGAAAACGCACAAAGTCTTCGTGCCAGTCTCTAGATAACCGACCCATCGTATTCTGTATCCCTAAAACCTATATATAGACTTGTTGATGCCATGCATGCAATACCTAACCAAACTACTGAAGACTATGTATATTGTGGCATTCGGATTCACTGACCTTACTTTTTGAAAACATCTGAAATCACAAGTGATGACATCTTCACAAGGTGGCCTAATGATAGGTCTGTAACTTTGAGATAGAAGTGTAACAGATCCAATTTGGATCGTTACGAGACAGATTAATTCCCACCACAGTACAATAGGCAAAATTTACGAATTTCTAGCCTAGGCCCGCTATAGAAACTAACACAAAAATCTATGGTTTTGAATGAATTCATGGGCACATTTCCCGAACGAGTACACGCGTGCATGATCCAGCAATTGTAGCCATTAAAATGGCACTGTTTATAAAAGTACATAGTATCTGCATCCAATATTTAATTTTGTATTAACTTGTTATAACTGTATGAATTACGTGATGTTGTACCACTCATCGTTATTATCACCGTATACCGTATTGCTCTATTACCATTCGCTGTTATTATTATTGTATACCATATCGTATCATCACGATTCATTGTTACCATTAACCCTATTGTACCATTTGTTATTTCCTTAAAGGCATATCTGACTGCACAATTCATCGTTATAATACACTTTTGCTGTCATTCTTGAATAATTTGTCATTGGGTCCATGCTTACCATTGTTATAATTGTATGAAATCCTTGATTGAAAATGTCCATAATTATGTACCATTATAACCATGTGACATTACCCTTGTTGCCGTATTGGTATCAAAATGTTGGTAGATTTATGGTAATTGTTGATATTTATATAGGCCATGCGAAGCTCACATGACCCTTGCCATTTGTATGAGTATTGACCAATTGTTGCTGGTCGGTCGGGTAGGCGAGGTACCTCGTAATACCTCACCGTCCCCGATCTCTATTTATATGTATTGCGTATATATTTATTATAGTATTGTATTAATATCGTTTCGTGCCGTACATTGACATCGTTTTGTGTGCTTGTATATAGCAGGCCGGCAGGGAGTAACATGAATTCCGGTTCCGGAGAAAATCGTGCTACGGTTGCGGTTCCGGCAAAAGGCAAAAACCATACCGGATCCGGAATTATGGTTTAAATTTTTTTGAAATTTTCCACATTTTTGCTTCATCTGTGGCCCATAGTAATACCAAGTTACAATACAACCAAACAAAAGAAAATATTAACTCAACAAATTCCCGCGTGAAATGTAAGTAGCACACATAATTTCAGTATGAATTTTTATTTTCCTGCATGAGTTTGTTGACAAAAAAAAGCCACCTCGATGCCATCAGCCATCAGGTATTTTACACATTCAGAAGTCTGCGGGCTACGTTATAGTTAAACCCTGGTAACACATAGAGGTACTTAGCTGTAAGTGGGTAACATAAATCATATCTGCAACGCAGCCAGAAGCAGCGTTCTTGGCTGTGGACTGTATTTATTGAAACTGTGCGAGCTGTACAACAGTTTGTGTCTTTTATAGCATTCTGATCAGAAAGTTATCATTATCATCTAGCTGACGGGCACTGATGGCCCAACTCTAGCGTAAACAATATCTCTGACCACTGATTAAAAAATTATAATATACCTTCCTTTATTTTCTTTTAGAACCACACAAACCAATAATTTCAAGTTACCCTACAGAATAACTTGTGCCAAACTTATGTGTAATAAAGGGAGGCGATAGGAGACAGAGCGAAAGTGTTTAATTTACGCTCCATGCAAGCCTGTTTAGTTACAAGCACATTGATGCAATTTACACAAGGCTGTATAGAGGAAGGCATCTTTTGCGCTGGGGGTCCAAAAACCGACATATTGTTCAATAAATATACATTATTAGCTTCCTAAATCTCTTCAAAGTTCCAGAGAGGCAATAATGCCATCGCAAAACATTAAGTTTAATGTAAAACTTATTTTTAATACGTTTTAAATCCACTGTGCATTCATTTTTTCGTTCATCTGTTTTACTGTATATAAGTTTCGAAGACCTGGTCCCGGTTCCGATTATTCTCTGGCGGCCGGCTTTGGTGAGGTTTTTGGGATACCTCACCAATTGCGATCCGCAAACTCTGAGTAGATTGTGCGATTCACGAACTTATCTAGTTAATGCGACTATGACATAACATGACATGATAGGATTGACAGAAAAGATGTCGTTAAAGTAGGAAACCTCTCACCAACCGCCCTTGTCGTGAAAATTTCAAAATTCTAGCTGATAAGTAGAGATTTAAAATAACAATTCCGAATACTCGGATTTTGGGTTCCGGGCCGTAACTCGTGAACGATTGACAATTTGTCAGGGATGATCATACTTTTGGTACAAAATTCTTCGCTCTTTCCAATGAGACCAGTCCCATGCAAATCCGATCAGGATCCACTGGACTTATTAAGGCCAAAATAGCAGTACCCTCGAAAAAATGGATATTTGGCTAAATTAAAGTTAGTTATTTTATAATTATGTATATAAATCTTATATTCAGTTTCCTCGGACTCTAGGGTTAAATTTGAGCTTTGTAGAAGCACGATCTGCTCATCTTCGGTACAGTACCCCCGTGAAAATTTTCCCGATGAGCATGTCACCCATCGTTGTGTTGCCCTCGTTAAATCCGACGCTAAAATGTACCATTCTGTCCATAAAAAGGTAACTCCAACCCGTTCGAGTATCCTAAAACCTTTGATTTGCTTACCGTCAAACTAGATGGGTTAGTCCAAGAGCCTGGTTCGCTGTTCTGGTCAGATGTGCAACTAAACTTAAAATGACCCCGCTGACCATCCTATTTTGCTTTTTGTAACAGTTTTCATCACCGAACATTTTCTTGTCGGTCAGAAAATGCTATTTTTTGTTCGCGAATATCAATATGTTCACTAACAAATTTAATGTAACTGTAACGTTATAAACCGGACGGTCATATTATTTATCAATTATTGTTCGAATCCTGTTTCAAAATGTTACGGAATTGTCATAACTCGATGGAAAACCTTTAAGTCTGCGCTAGCAGTGAATCAAATCAAATATCGAACTTGTTCCATGACAATGGGTGTGGATTCGACATCGGGAATTGCAAAATAGAATGATTAGTGGGGTAACTTTAAGTATAGTCGCGCATGAATTTCATGGTGTTGGGTATCAAAATGCTCAGCTGGAGGAACCGGGTCCGAATCCTCGACCCATGTTGTGCCCAGGAAGTGCTTGAGGTTGTGCCCCGTTCCCGTATTTGTTTTCCGCCGTGTTGTTTACGCAGCCGTCTGCCCACCCGTATATGAGTATATATTTATATGTCTATAATTATAATAAATACATATAAATTTAATTTTAATATTTTATTAATATGTTTATTAAGGAAATAAAGTTAGGTAAGTAATAAGTTTAATATTAAATATGTAGTTATGAATATATTTAGTAAGCATTATAGTATTATAAATTGTGTATACTTACCACTTATATTTATATATCTGTCTGGCTTATGTATTTATAAATTTAATATTAAAACTATAATAAATGTATATTAAAAGTAATATTCTTTATAATAATAACCTTCGAAGATCAAACTCCTTCGACAAATCTGGCCATCGTGGATTACAATTACCTGAAATATTTGATGTGTGTCTTCACCGACACCCCATTATTAAACACCGAAACGACTAGGCCGTTCGAATTATACGGCCCTGTAGGAGACTAATCGGTAACCAGGAGACCCGCAGTGAAACTGTAACCTAATGTCCTTACGCCGGTTAAGTCCAAGTTGTTCCCCGTAAAAGTTTAAGAGACGTAACAGATACGTTTCTAGAAAGTGTAATATCGACGTGACGCTGCTGCACTGCGCACTTCCCAGACGCAATGCCCATACGACCCCGGCTATCGTGACTT
>JASANE010003448.1:0-63865 GCA_030248225.1 Trileptium ribeirensis | reverse complement strand
GAGAGCTTAAATTTGAAAGTGACATATCGTTATATATATTTCCTTTAGGCTATGCACAATAGCAAGCCTTGGAGAGCTTAAATTTGAAAGTGACATATCGTTATATATATTTCCTTTAGGCTATGCACAATAGCAAGCTTCGGAGAGTTAAAATTTGAAAGTGACATATCGTTATATATATTTCCTTTAGGCTATGCACAATAATAAGCTTTGGAGAGGTTAAAATTTGAAAGTGACATTTCGTTATATATATTTCCTTCAGGCTATGCACAATAGCAAGCTTCGTGAGAGCTTAAAATTGGAAGCTGCAACATATCGTTATATATTTTTCCTTTAGGCGTATACAATAGCAAGTTTTGGAGAGCTTAAATTTGAAAGTGACATATCGTTATATATATTTCCTTTAGGCTATGCACAATAGCAAGCTTTGGAGAGCTTAAATTTGAAAGTGACATATCGTTATATATATTCCTTTAGGCTATGCACAATAGCAAGCTTTGGAGAGCTTAAATTTGAAAGTGACATATCGTTATATATATTTCCTTTAGGCTATGCACAATAGCAAGCTTTGGAGAGCTTAAATTTGAAAGTGACATATCGTTATATATATTTCCTTTAGGCTTCAGAGCTTGGAGAGCTTATTTGAAAGTGACAATCGTTATATATTTCCTTTAGGCTATGCACAATAGCAAGCTTTGGAGAGCTTAAATTTGAAAGTGACATATGTTATATAGTATTTCCTTTAGGCTATGCACAATAGCAAGCCTTGGAGAGCTTAAATTTGAAAGTGACATATCGTTATATATATTTCCTTTAGGCTATGCACAATAGCAAGCTTTGGAGAGCTTAAATTTGAAAGTGACATATCGTTATATATATTTCCTTTAGGCTTTTTACAATAGCAAGCTTTGGAGAGCTTAAATTTGAAAGTGACATATCGTTATATATATTCCTTTTAGGCTATGTACTATATCAAGCTTTGGAGAGCTTAAATTTGAAAGTGACATATCGTTATATATATTTCCTTTAGGCTATGCACAATAGCAAGCTTTGGAGAGCTTAAATTTGAAAGTGACATATCGTTATATATATTTCCTTTAGGCTATGCACAATAGCAAGCTTTGGGAGAGCTTAAATTTGAAAGTGACATATCGTTATATATATTTCCTTTAGGCTATGCACAATAGTAAGCTTCAGAGCTTAAATTTGAAAGGACATATCGTTATATTTCCTTTAGGCTAGCAAAAGCAAGCCTTGGAGAGCTGAAATTTAAAGTGATATATTGTTATATATATTTCCTTTAGCCATTTTACAATAAGGATGCTTTGGAGAGCAAAGAAAGGACAAACGAAAACCTTCAGGCTATGCACAAGAGCAAGCTTTGGAGAGCTTAAATTTGAAAGTGACATATCGTTATATATATTTCCTTTAGGCTATGCACAATAGCAAGCCTTGGAGAGCTTAAATTTGAAAGTGACATATCGTTATATATATTTCCTTTAGGCTATGCACAATAGCAAGCTTTGGAGAGCTTAAATTTGAAAGTGACATATCGTTATATATATTTCCTTTAGGCTATGCACAATAGCAAGCTTTGGAGAGCTTAAATTTGAAAGTGACATATCGTGGCGCAATGTAGCTTCTAGAGCTTAAATTGTAAGTGACATATCGTATATATATTTCCTTTAGGCTATGCACAATAGCAAGCTTTGGAGAGCTTAAATTTGAAAGTGACATATCGTTATATATATTTCCTTTAGGCTATGCACAATAGCAAGCTTTGGAGAGCTTAAATTTGAAAGTGACATATCGTTATATATATTTCCTGGGGGGGTTGTTTTTTTTTTGGCTGTGGTTGGGGCTTTTTTGTTGTCTTTTTTTAGGCTATGCACAATAGCAAGCTTTGGATAGCTTAAATTTGAAAGTGACATATCGTTATATATATTTCCTTTAGGCTATGCACAATAGCAAGCTTTGGAGAGCTTAAATTTGAAAGTGACATATCGTTATATATATTTCCTTTAGGCTATGCACAATAGCAAGCTTTGGAGAGCTTAAATTTGAAAGTGACATATCGTTATATATATATTTCCTTTAGGCTATGCACAATAGCACAAGCCTTGGAGAGCTTAAATTTGAAGAATCGTTATATAGATTTCCTTTAGGCTATGCAATAGGAATCCGGAGAGCTTAAATTTAAAAGTGACATATCGTTATATATATTTCCTTTAGGCTATGCACAATAGCAAGCTTTGGAGAGCTTAAATTGAAAGTGACATATCGTTATATATATTTCCTTTAGGCTATGCACAATAGCAAGCTTTGGAAGACAGAGTGAAATTTGAAAGTGACATATCGTTATATATATTCCCTTTTAATGTTATTATAGCAAGCTTGGAGAGCTTAAATTTGAAAGTGACATATCGTTATATATATTTCCTTTAGGCTATGTACAATAGGAGAGCCTTGGAGAGCTTAAATTTGAAAGTGACATATTGTTATACAGTATTTCCTTCAAGGCTACTACAAGGATAGCTTTGGAGAGCTTAATCGAAAGTGACATATCGTTATATATACTTTCCTTTAGGCTATGCATAATAGCAAAAAAGATAGCCTTGGAGAGCATAAATTTGAAAGTGACATATCGTTATATATATTTCCTTTAGGCTATGCACAATAGAGATAAGCTTTGGAGAGCTTAAATTTGAAAGTGACATATCGTTATATATATTTCCTTTAGGCTATGCACAATAATAGCAAGCTTTGGAGAGCTTAAATTTGAAAGTGACATATCGTTATAATATATTCCCAGGCTATGCACAATATAGTTTGGAGAGTCTTAAATTTGAAAGTGACATATCGTTATAATATCCCTTAGGCTATGCACAATAGCAAGCCTTGTAAGGAGAGCTTAATTTAGTTATACATATTGTTATATATTTTCTTTAGGCCATGCAGAATAGCAAGCTTTGGGGAAGTTAAAATTTGAAAGTGACAGGAGTCGTTACAGTATATTCCCTTTAGGCTATGCACAATAGCAAGCTTTGGAGAGCTTAAATTTGAAAGTGACATATCGTTATACACATATTCCCTTCAGGCTATGCACAAATAGCAAGCCTTGGAGAAAATGCGAAATTTGAAAGTGACATATCGTTATATATATTTCCTTTAGGCTATGCACAACAGCAAGCTTTGAAAAAGTTAGAAATTTGAAAGCCTATGTTATATATATTTCCTTACTATGCACAATAAGCCTTGGAGAGCTTAAATTTGAAAGTGACATATCGTTATATATATTTCCTTTAGGCTATGCACAATAGCAAGCTTTGGAGAGCTTAAATTTGAAAGTGACATATCGTTATATATATTTCCTTTAGGCTATGCACAATAGCAAGCTTTGGAGAGCTTAAATTTGAAAGTGACATATCGTTATATATATTTCCTTTAGGCTATGCACAATAGCAAGCTTTGGAGAGCTTAAATTTGAAAGTGACATATCGTTATATATATTTCCTTTAGGCTATGCACAATAGCAAGCTTTGGAGAGCTTAAACTTGAAAGTGACATAATTGTTATATATATTTCCTTTAGGCTATGCACAATAGCAAGCCTTGGAGAGCTTAAATTTGAAAGTGACATATCGTTATATATATATTTCCTTTAGGCTATGCACAATAGCAAGCTTTGGAGAGCTTATATTTGAAAGTGACATATCGTTATATATATTTCCTTTAGGCTATGCACAATAGCAAGCTTTGGAGAGAAAGGAAGTTAAAATTTTCCTTCGGCTGCCAAGATAGCTTTGGGAGCTTAAATTTGAAAGTGACATATCGTTATATATATTTCCTTTAGGCTATGCACAATAGCAAGCTTTGGAGAGCTTAAATTTGAAAGTGACATATCGTTATATATATTTCCTTTTAGGCTATGCACAATAGCAAGCTTTGGAGAGCTTAAATTTGAAAGTGACATATCGTTTTTGGCTGGAAGTGAAATCGGACCTTTAGATATGTAACTGGTTTAGTATTTTTAAGACTATCATCGAATATTTGGAAGCGTTTATACAAACGGCAAAATACGTTGATATAATTTTTGAGCAGTACTACTAGCTTTTATGCAAGCTTATTCCGGCAGGTACAGGGACATAGTACGGCACTCAAAAGTGGGGGTGCTACCGGAAAATTGGGGAAGCCGCCCCTCCACTCACGTCTAGCACCCCTGGGCAGGCTTAGCCTGATGCGGTATCACAAAATAGTAACTATGGACCAGTATGTAGCTCTCTTAGACAATAGGACTCTCAACTTCCATAGTACTGCCTTTATATCAATTCTCGTTCAGACACAACTTTTCCAACACGAAACGAGAGGATATTTAGTAGGAAATGTTCTGTGTAATGTAGGGCTTTTTAGAGATATAAATTATCCCGGCTACGCTTCTGTTTATAGCAAAAATTGTTGCCTCAAAAGTTCCGTCCTAAAAACGTTCAAACTTTAAACAGTTTTGAAGGATCCTGATTCTTCCAACATTTTTCTAATATTAATTTTAGTCGAAGTTTGAACAAAACGATTGAACGTACCTTTAGGTTTACTGCAATTTATACATTTTAACAGCATTTTCTGTAGTTTGTGTATAATTTTAGTGTTGATATTGTATATTTCACTCTTACAAGCCTGTGTCAAATCACAATCCTTATGTGGATTTTCGTTTTTTACACTTAAAATACCTATATTTGTGTCGCTGATTTTATCCAAAGATATTTTAATGGTATGATCACGTAGTGATTATGTGTATATTATTTTATATTCATGATTTGATTTAAACTACAACACCCTGACCTGGAGACATATTTCGCGAAGTTGCACTGATATATTCGTGTAAGAAACATTTTGTGAAAGCCGTAAAATAGTTTCTTCACATTACGTTTCAGCAGTGTGGAATATAAATTCTCCTTCCATTACGGTCGAGATAACGATGATGGTTGTTAAGTAACAGGAGGCTATTCCGTTCTCGATATTTAAGCCAGGGTAGCTGTGCAATCACTGGGGAGAACATAAAATAGAACCTTGAAATCCGGATCTTTAGTTTTTTTACACAAACGGAATATTAACACACTTCCTCAATTTTACCAATCAAAGTGTTTGCCATCTAAAATTTGAGACAATATTTCTAAAGCAAAAGCTAAAAGTTTAGAAAAGTTTTAAAATTTAAATTACTAAAGCAAAAGCTAAAAGTTTTAAAAGTTCAATTTCTAAAGCAAAAGCTAAAAGTTTAGAAATGTTTTAAAAGTTCAATTTCTAAAGCAAAAGCTAAAAGTTTTAAAAGTTCAATTTCTAAAGCAAAAGCTAAAAGATTAGAAATGTTTTAAAAGTTCAATTTCTAAAGCAAAAGCTAAAAGTTTTAAAAGTTCAATTTCTAAAGCAAAAGCTAAAAGTTTAGAAATGTTTTAAAAGTTCAATTACTAAAGCAAAAGCTAAAAGTTTAGACAAGTTTCAAAAGTTCAATTTCTACAGGAAAAGCTAAAAGTTTAGAAAAGTATTAAAAGTGCAATTACTAAAGCAAAAACTAAGTTTAGATGGAAACGTGAGAAGTTAAGCAATAGTTAAAGTTTAGAAAATCTTTAGAATCTGGAGACAACAATCAACGACTCCGTGATCAATGTTTGAATGATAAATATTGTGTGGTGTTCACGATATTGTGTATATATTTGCTCAACATATATATATTATATTATCTCTGTGTTTTACGTTCGGGTATATCCAAACATTAGTTCAGCGCAAAAAATCCACAATAAGACAAATGGTAAAATAGGGGATCATGTTTTTGAAAATATACAATAGAGGCGAAGGGTTTATCCTTTGAGGCTTAGACCCACTTTTACTCAGACCTGTTGTACAAGAAGCGATACATTAGTGGTAACTGAGCAATAGAGTTTTTTAGTCATAACACGTTACCAACCATCAATTATCTATATTACGTAGAACTATGTATTTGCAGTTTTAGGTCACAAACTGATCAGAACACCATTTTTCATGATGGTCTCACAATGATTCACATAAGAGTTTGTGATCGATACTAGAGTCCGTACGACTGTATTGTATACGTCATAGGTATCGAAGATCCGTCGGCTTAATGTGGGTGGTAATTGCAAATGACCGGCGGAAGGGTAGATTTCTATGACCTCCTTCATTTTGCCAATTTTTACCCAAATTCCTGCTAAAAAATTCTGCGGCGGGACGGAGCCACCGAAGGAGGGAGTGCGGAGCCTTCAGGGGAACAAGAGAGCAGAGCCTTCAGGAGCACTGGGATGCGACGCGCTCAGGAGGGTGGTGCGGAGCTTTCGGTTGGGGCCGCAGCCTTCATGGGCATACGGTGTACGAAGCGTTCATGGGTGTATGGTGTACAGAGCCTTCACGGGGTGTGTGCGTGCTCTAACAGGGGTAATGTGATGCCAAGGAGGGGGTGCGGAGCCTGGTAGGGGGTGTAGAACTGTCAGATGTCGCGGCCCTTGATGTAGTAACCCCCATCGACACCTATGATATATTTTAAATTTACTGTGTTTTTGATAAATGGAACGTAATATATATATAATCCCTATATATACATATCAATTTGCACAGTAAAAATTTCACTCCAGCGGTATTAAATTCCAAATTGGTTTACCATTTTTATTCCAGACGTTTTTGCTTATTGCTCGTTGCTGAACAATTCTTTTAACCGCAGCAGCAGTCGAACCCCGAACACGAATAATTTCAGGCACAATCAGTCCACGGCCGACTAATACCACGATCCCGTAAGGCATAGTGGCAATTTTGCGTTATAAGATTTGTGACAGACCTAATGCGGCGTTTACGTTATAAAGGACCGCCATGTGAAAGTTTTGTCCACCCTGAGTGTCTCTTCCAACAGCAATTATATGGTGTCTTGGACACCATTGTAAGAAATATTAGTCACTGAATGTGATTGATGAATATTCCTTAGTTATTGAGCTAATTCCAAATACTTAGAACAATTATAGTCCTATTACCGAAAACCGATTTCCAATGTACTACCAGAAACACAGTTAAACCTTCACTATCGCTCACACTTCTTCCAATCGCTACAATAATTTCAAACTATCGTTTTTACAATCAATACACCGTCCTAGCTAAATCTGTCCAATTTGCATAAAGCCAATGCTTCAATGTTATTGACAACCATGGCGTTTCTGATGGTATTTTCAGATAGTAGTATGGTGTAGACTATACCATAAAATTTATATGGTGTCAGCTGCACCATGCTGTTATTAAACGCACTATATAGTGAGTTTGTGTATGGTGTCATAGACACCCTCAGTAAAAACAATAAGTAGATTAAGACATTATAGCTACGCTGGTGGTGTCTCATACACCTTCTATTGCATTATATAGTGTAGGTATATACGGTATACCACTGGATGGTGTGGTCTAGACCATTGGGGGACAAAACTTTCACATGGGGGGTCCTTTATAATGTAAACTTCGCATAAGTGCTTTGGTTTCCAAAACTGCATTTCTGGGCAGGGTTGCCGCCTAGAACCGGTTAATTTCAATCGTTAGTGTAAACTAAACTGTAAATTCGTGTGGATTTTTGAGCACAAAGTGGATGACAACCACACAGGCAAAGTCTCAACGCGAAGGTATCAAATTACTGCCGATGATAAATTTATTTTCAATACAACACTCGAATTTCTAATAAGGAAAACAAGACCAGCGTGTAATGCTGCAAAAAACTAATTCGAATTCTAACACAAAGCTATCACGTTGTCGAAACTTAGCTACGCGTCAAATCGGCAGATTGCAAATTTTGCTCGGAAAAATCTTTTTCGTGAAATTCCCGGGCCAAAGCCCCCATGATCGATCAAACCGATTGCCCATGTCAACTTTGGGGCCGAAGTATAATGCGTGCCATTCCGTTCTCGATAGACTAAGCCTAAGCCTTAGTCTTAACCTAAGCTAAGGTCCCTTTATGATGCATCATGTACTTAGTCTAAGCCTACTTAGTCGGGGACCTGCCGGCCTCCTAAACCACCGCTTTAAGCTGTTCTTTTTCTAACGTTAAAACACCCGGCCCCTAAAGTTGACATGGGCCCGAATATCAGAAACCGATGCACATTGTGTATATACAAATGTCATTGAATCAATCCTGATGAATATTTCGTCGGAGTGCCCAAATGCAAAGCACCTACAGCGTGTAGCTTTACAGACCGCAAAACTCGCCCATCACTCTAGCGTTTTCGACGCTGCCATCGAAAACCGCTAATAATCTGCAGCGTTTGTCGTTTGCGAATGAGTCCGTATCGAAGCCCAAGTGAGGCATCAGAGAGCTCAACTGATGGCACATTTCTGGAGGGGGCGTTAATATTAAATTGGAGGGGGGCACCAGTATCCACTGGAGGGGCACCAATATCAATAATGTGCTTGCTATAACAGATTTTTATTTCTAATGGCTAGCTGTTAGAAACTTTTGCCTCTTACAGCCAGCTGTAACATACAAAAATCAAATCAAAAATTTTTTAACAGCTAGATTTCTGTATTTATTGGTTATCTGTATAACACTAGCCTCTTACAGCTATCTGTTAGAGATTTAAATATTAGACAAGCCGTTGTTATAATCTCTAAATGGACGGTTATATATATTAGCTTCTTGCAAACGGCTGTTAAAGACAAAGCTGCTTACTTTTTTCACTCGTTATTCTGTGAAACATGCATTAGCTATGCTTCGAATCAGCAGATATGCAAAATTGGAAAGTATACACCTTTTGCAACATAAACGATAAACGTTTTGCTAAATGTATACTCACGTATTCATTCAATGTTAGCGATGTCATCGATTGCCACAGTCAATTGACATTCTCATTTGCGGAAGAAAAAAGATCACCTCATGTCACCTTTAGGGGCCGGTCCATAACGTTAAAAAGAACACCTCAGTATTGGGTTCGCAGCTCCCATCAGCCCCCCTCGGGGCTTAGATTATATAATGTTCCTATATCAAGACCTTACCTTAGGTTAAGGCGTTCACATTATAATGTCGGCGCGTATGGGGCGTTAAAATATTCAATTTGGCGCGAATAAACTATAACGGACACCGTCTGTAGCTAATGCGGTTTATTAGTCAACCGTCCTGTGTAGTTTTCTCTAAATTCTTGATATTTGTATCATGGGCATATGGACGTTGATCAAATAATTCCAAACACTGTCAATAAAACTGTCAGAAGGCACTGTGTGCCTGACACTGCCTAGAAGTGGCAATACCCCTAGTTAGGTATCTACCTTTAAAAAAATTTATTAAAAACATGGTGGTGTCCAAGACACCCTGTTGTCGACAGTGTGCCCGACACTGTGTGGTGTACATAGGTTCCAAACGTAGGGACATTATAACGTGAACACCACATTAGTTGTATCGAAAGCAGCACCTCATGCATTTCACTTCCATCCGTATAAACTGAGTTCGCCAGATTCTATAAAAACTATTTCCAACACCTAAGATAAATCTAGCTATGAAGTTCTCTTTACTTTCGTTTCAATTGACATAATGAAAATTATGTGATTGACTCAAGCATTCAGATGGCTGCCGCCTCTCGAGCGAGCGATCAGTGCTACAACATGTGTCTACCAGTGAGTGAAATAACCAGTGAAGTATTTAGGAGCTGTTTAGCCAGTTCCTTCCTTAAGGAACATCCTTGTAGTGAAGAAGTAACAGGCCTCATGTCGAACTTTTTCAAGGACAACCCGTGCCGATGCAATTATTATAATGCAGGAGGGGATCGTAAAAAGGCTTTTCGATATTTTGGCTAGTGACACATATCGAGCATTTGTTTCATGTTGAACTAAAAGCCGAACAATACATAACGTATAAGAACAACCACACTTTCACGGTCGCAATTTTACTTTCATAGTGAGTATATATTCAATAATTCGGACTGCGCCGCAAAAAAAATTATATATAAATGTATCAAAACATCAGTATAAAACACCTAAAATCGCAAGATATATCACAGGACAATTTTAGCATACAAATATAAAAAAATATTTAAGTAAATGATTTATCTTGTTTACACCTGGGATCCCAGAAATATTTTGATAAAATTTACCTGCGCTGCTCATCAAATCGCATTCCCTAGAGCACTTATACAATTTCAGTATAAGGAATATAGCCTATGTCACCTTTAGGGGCCAGACGTTATAACGTTAGAAAAAAGAACAGCTCAGTGTTGGGGGTTTGGGGGGGGGGCGGCAGCCATCCGACTTAGGCTTAGTGTATGTCTCATATAAGGACCTTAGCTTAGGCTTAGTATGTCGAAAACGGCATGGCATTCATTTTATTTCCGCCCCTAAAAGTTACATTGGCATTGAATATCATCAACTCTAAACACAAGCCCTTGTTGATCCAAGTTTTCAGTTGTGACACAAACGGAATAGGTGCGATTAACCCTACTCTGGTATATATCCCTGGAATGTTCCAACACCTCCGAAAACACGATATCGATCAAACCGGTACCGGTGACGGTTTTATGCTCAAACCTTGCAAAAACGGTAAAACGTCCATGATATAAATATTTAAATATGTATACATATGTGTATATATAAATATATAACAAAATTAAAAGAAAATAAATGAAATCACGGCACAATGAAAACTGGAAGATCAAGCAAAAATAGCACTACAAACAATAATTATAAGAACAAATAAAATATTCCAATGTATATTGTCTGCTACAAATTGCCAATGTGTTAGGACGTGTTTCGATTGTGTTCGATCAATTTGTAGATAGATATATATGTGTACGGGATCCTCGGTGATCGATCCGATAGCTCATCTATATACCTTGTCTAAAAATACAGGCACATAAATACTCATTCTAGTATTCCGGGGTTTGGTAGAATCCGACAAAAATATGAACACAAATCAAATCGAATCGGACGCAATGTGAACACAACCTTGCATTTTTATTCGCACACCCAAACACAATTATTCATATCGCGCCAATGGAATTCTTCCGCAGTAAAATTGTACGTTCAAACAGTTCGTACAGCTTCACCAATGCTGCAATTGCTACAATGTAGACATAATTGCTGGTTTTCTAAAACTTGTTCCTCGCATAACATGCTTATAGTACAGCCAAAAGATAACAATATCAGATTTTCTGAGCTTAACTTAGTGGAAACGTCAGGATACTATTTTATACATTGACATTTGCGGACAAAAACATATCAAGAGACAGAATAAGTAGTTTCCTCGGTGAAGTAGCTAAGGCGCATAGTCACATCAAAATACAGATTAGGCAGTTTTCTCAGTGAAGTAGCTAAGGCACATAGTCGCACAAATGTATCGCAATATATGATACAAAGTGAGTTAACATTGAAACATTAAGCACTGACAAACGTAACAAAGTAGCTCTATACAAGCGATCGTTTAGGCCTCCCATTTCCGTCAATATCAAATGGCCTTCTACCCACATTCAAACCAAGGAACTGAACAGTTTTTAGATCCATTCCGATTATGTCTGTTATAATCAAACATTTCCTAAAAACCAAAGGTCTTTCCTAGAATACCCTGCCAGTCATAACTTTTGAACGGTCGAAGATACAGATACCAAACGGCTCGGCTGGATGAGGCGAGGCGGTTCAGAAAATAGTCATTTTACCTACACACATGACAATTTTTTTTTCGATTTTTGAGGTCCCAATGATCCCTTGGAAACCCAAAAATTTTTTTTCTTCGAAATATGGTCATGTTGGGTTCCGTTCGACTCAGCTTGATGAGAGAAATCTATTGGTACCAAAATTAGTTCTGTATCTTCGACCGTTCAAAACATATGACTGACGGGGGTCTTCTAGGAAAAACCGAAAACCAATTTACACTTGTAAACTGTCTATTTTCAAAGCAGAGCAATGACTAGTTTTAGTCCCCTGTAAAATATGGACATCACACAGATTAGATACTTGCGAGGGAATAATCGGAACCAGCAACCGGAACCCGTCCATTTAAACCGGATCCGGAACCTGTTCTTCGAAATTGATATATAATAAAACAAATGAAGGAAGAAATTAAGGTATAGTGGATTTAAAATGTATTAAAAATAACTTTTACATTAAATCTAATGCATTGCGATGGGATTATTGCCTTGCTGAATCTTTAAAGAGACTGAAGAAGCTAAATATTTATTTATCGATCAATATGTCGGTTTTTGAACACCCAGAGCAAAAAATGCCTTTCACTATACACCATTGGGTATACTGTGTCAAACTGAATGTGCTTAGAACGCTTGGAACGTAGAATACACACTTTCGCTCTGCCTCCAGCCGCCTCGCTTTACGTTTGCTACATGTTCTTCTGTATGAAACTTGAAATTATTGGTTTATATAATTCTAAGAGAAAATAATAGAAGGTAATTTTCTGATTAGTCGTCAGAGGTACTGTTTAGGCTAGCGTTGGACAAACAGTGCCCGTGAGTTAGATGATAACTTTCTACTCAGAATGCTATAAATGAGACAAACTGCGATGCTGCTCGCACAGTTTCAATAAATACAGTTCATTGCCAAGAAAGCAGTTTCTGGCTAGGTTGCAGATAACGTTACTTTAATGTAGACTGATTAAAAAGTTTACAAGCGCACTGGCTGGTGCTTGACGCAATTTATGTTAGCCAAGCATACGCTAACTACTTCTACGTAAGCCACACTGTGTTACCCAGTTGGGCCAATTTAATTCGAATGTAACCCGGAGACTTCTGAATGTGTAAAATAGCTGCTACAAGCATCGACCTGGCTTTGATTTGTTAACAAACTCCTGCAGGTTATTATAAAAAATTCCTACTGAAATTATGTGCCCTACTTACGTTTCACACGGCAAATTGCATAGTTAATCTTTTCTTTTGCTTGGTTGTATTGGAGCTTGATCATTATATTATACATATTACATATGTTTGGATCAAGGATGAAGAAAAAATGTGGAAAATTTCAAATAAAATTTTTAAACTGTAATTCCGGTTTCGGTATGGTTTTTGCCCTTTGCCGGAACCGCAACCGGAACACGATTTTCAACCGGAACACGAACCGGAGCCGGAATTCCGGTTACTCCCTGAGACTTGCCTATAGATGATGCTCAATTCGCTGCAAACTAAAATCAACAAAATGTACAGAGAAAATGCTTATGCTTAATACAAAATATGGCATAATTATGGTTAATTTTAAGCACAGTTATGCTTATTGCAAACTGTTAACATAATTTGATGCTTAATATTAAACTTCCTTAAATTTTCGAATAATAATTTAAATAGCAATACAACGCTGAAAATTCTGCTTAATATTTACCAATATTATAGTTAAATTTTTAAGCATAATTCTGTTTAATATTAAGCTTAATTTATGTTAAACATTTTAGGACCTCATTTAGCATAATTATGAATAGTTCTACTAAAAACTAGCATAAGTTGCTGCTCAATATTTAGCAAAGCTTAAGAACCTCAGTATATTTTGTAATGTTATGCTTAAAAAAGTCGCACAATACTGCTAAATAAATATTCAAGATAAACATTTTGAGCGTAAGGAGAACAATGGTTGTAAAAACCTAGTTTAGGTAGTCGCATGATGTCACAAGATCTAGTGCCTATGAGTGAGACTGGAGAGGTTTGCGCTAAGCTGGCCACAATCGGACAGACAAATCACTCATAAGACCACAGGTGAAGGAAATCAATTCGGGGCGACTACATTCAATCGTACGGACGTTGCAATCAAACCCAAAGTGTCGGTTGTACGGGCGTCCGAAACGCCAGTTGGTCCCTAAATATATGCACCGTTGCAAAACACAAAAATCGCCAATTAAACATCATAGACCAAAGCCAAGCTGATGGCCGAAAGCTATATACAGTTGAGCCGTCGTAACCCTAGGCCTTAGTAGCATAAGCTAAAATCCTTATATGAGTCTTCGACTAAGCCAAAATGAAGTCTTAGTCGGTGGCCTGGCTGATGAACCGCCCGCAGTAAGCTGTTCTATCTAAAGGAAACGTAACGTTACGCCATTCAGCTTGACTTGGGCCAGAATTATTATGCAAAGCTGAAGTACATATCTGAAGCAATGAGATAGTAAATGTCAGAGAACACCAAATAAAATAAACAAATATTATTATGGACGACAACAATTACGGATAGCGTTTCTATTACCGTCAGTTTCAATTATTGCTTCCGATCCGATCCAATTTACACGCTTATTTTGTACCAAGTGTTCACAAAGCTTGTGGTCCGATGGTAACGCATAGGAAGTGAAGTGCATGCAATGCTGTTCTCGATATACTAAGCCTTAGTCCAAGCTAGGGTCCCGATATGCGCGATATACTGAGCCTAAGTAGGGAGGGGCTACGATCCCCCGCTCTAAACAGTTCTTTTTAACGTTATAACGTCCGGCCCTTAAAGGTGACATTTGTCCAATAGCGCATGCCCTATTTTATCGGATCCTGACTCGAATGCTGCGAGGTGACAGACAGACATGCGCAGGATTTCGTCGGATCAGAAAGAATCGAACGGACGCGCCAGAAATGACCGTCGCATTTCGAGCCCGAGTCGCTCACACGACAGTCATTTTTGGCGTGCACTGTAATGCAGCCACAGATCCGACCCGATCCCAGCTAACTATTGTTCAACGTTATTTTCGCAGTTCGTTTGAACGTAGTTACAGGTGTAATACGAACACGTCGCGTACTCACGAAACTTGCTTCGGTTAGCCGGATATTCATCGTTAAACGGCTAATAATCTTCCAGTATCCTCTACGAATTTAAGCCGCACTAAATCTCAGACAGTCGGCAATATCCCAGTCTTTCAACAATATTATGCAAAGCCTCATAACGCCAATGTTGACGTATTAATAAATAATATTTATACTAATGTAACTACAACACAGGACTTGGCGAAAATCGCCGCTGCTTCCTCGCTCGAAAACCAATAATATTGCATATTAAGTTGTTTTGAAGGTTTTATCCAAAGATTTTAGTAAAATATTGTTTTTTTTTCTCAAAACGAATAGCAGCTTTTGAAAACCCTCCTAAAGACTTCGGTACTAAGCTCGAATGCGTGTAATAGCTATTATAATAGAGCTATGAACAACATTATTGATATCTATTGATAATATTGATTGACATTATTGCTATTGATTGATTGTCACCGGCTCAATTCTTCCGTTTGCCTAAAACCTATATCTATCTGCCGAAGCCGACCTAAACCGGAACGGCACTTCACCGGTGTCCCGTGAGATTTTGCCCCCCGTAAGAATATGTCCCCCGGGCAAAATATCACGTAAGAAAGTGCCCCCCCCCCGGGCAAAAAATTACGATATCCAGCTGTAAAAAAGTGTCCGGGTTCGTAAATTTTTGCCCCATCCTACTGAATCAAGGTTTATAAGGTTTTCAGGTTATTTTATCTCCTTCCAACTGTTTTAATTAATTGTTTTGTTACTTTTGTACATGTTCTATTCACAGTTCGTTTATCTTCTTTCTTTCTTCAACAGAGAGCACTACGTTGAAATGATCTCCGCTACTGTTATCGAGGTAAATAGACCCCAGGCTTTTTTTACCAGCCGACTTCTTCATATCTTTTCTGAAGCACTGCCAATCCAGTGAACCACCAAATTCAGAAAAAACCTCAATGTTAAATCCAATAATGCTAGCAGTGGCAAAAATTTCGGCATCGGTTGCCCAGGTGCCCACCACGTCCATTTTTGAATCATTCAAATAATCATCAGTGTTTTTCGTCAAATAATCCCTCAGCTGACGCGAAACCTCGTATGAAGCCATGTTCTCCACAATATAATCACGCACGCTTTCGTGATGCGATTCCTTTCCCGTCAAACAGTATGATATGGCACGAAAGTAACAGTTTCCGTCCCCGGCAATCTATTTCACCTTTAACGGACGACTGAGTTTTGACGAAGTATAGAATCGGGGTGGCTGAATTGGCCCTTTGATGCCCATCTGTCGTGCAATCGCACGAAGCTGCTGAGGGTTAAGAGGTTCAAATGCTCTTGGTTGATTAATTTTTACCTCGCCCAGAGTTTCACACTCACTTCTTTCAACATACGGTTTTAGCAACGTCGCATTGACCATTTTATTCAAAATGCAACCGGTTTCTTCATCCTTCAACTTGTAAAGATTCTTTGGCAGCGCTTCGTGTATCACGTAGGGACCTCGCCATGTCTTCTCGAGCTTCGAACCAGCTCTTCCAGCCTTTTTCGCGTTATACATAAGCACTTTGCTCCAAGGGTGAACGATATTTTCAACGATCTTTTTCGGGCGTACTGATCCTTCTGAACTTCCTGCGCATGTTCGATGTTCCGTTTAACTTTGTCGTGAACCAATTCTCTGGTTTTTTGAAGGCGCTCGACAGTTTCTGCCTCGGAAATCTCAGCATCGCCCTCTTTATTGCCCTGATAAGGCTCCCTGCCAAACATAACCTTAAATGGTTTGTATTTTGTAGAAGCTTGCACAGCAGTATTGTAGGCATATGTGGCGAATCTGACGTAGCTATCCCAATTGCTATGGTCCTGCGTTCCCAGCATCTTCAAAATCATTCGCTGCAACGTTTGGTTGAATCGTTCAACAAGGCCCTGTGTCTGCGGATGATAGGCGGAAGATACGCGTCGCTCTACCATGTTAATCTTAGACAATTCCGTCAAAGTTCCGTTGACGAATTCTCGGCCTTGGTCTGACGAAATTATCGGCGGAAATCCAATGTCCAAAAATATGTCCAGTAGAGCAGCAGCAATTGTAGAGGCAGATTTAGTGAAGATAGGCACTGCTTTGGCCCACTTGCTGAACAAATCAATCACCGTTAGGATATAACAGTTTGAACTAGTGCTGGTAGGCATTGTAATGAGATCTATTTCGACATGGTTCCAAGTCTCGGATACCGGAATCGCATGTAAATCTCTCTTCTGTTTGTCAAAGCCATGAGGGTTAACAACTTGACAGTCATGGCAAGATTTGACATACGTCTTTGCGTCTTCGCCCATGGCATCCCAATAAACCATACTATCGGCTAGATAATTTCGAACGCTATTGATGCCTTGGTGGCCGCGATTGTCATGAGCATCTTTCAGAATACGTTGCTGCTCTGCCTGGTCCTGAATGACCCGCTGTGGATTACCCTTACTGGTATAATGTAGAACGCCCTTTATAAGTTTAAAGCATTTGCACTGCCGACGGAGTTCACGCTTCATGGCATCAAAGTTTTCAGAATCAATTCCTTCCTCAGCCCATAAGTGCGTAGGATATTTGTCATTTTGTAAACGATAGATAATACATGCATAGTTACGCATTGTGACTTAGAAATCTGAAAACGATATAAAATAAAGATATGTACCTGGTGCATGCATATGGTTATACGATTTAACTTTTGGGGGTGGGGGCAAAATCTCATGACGCGGGCATAATTTCACAGCAGTCGGATCGTTAAATTTTGCCCGGTCGGGCAATTTTTCACGTGAGTATTTGCCCGGGAGGGCATTTTTTCACGGGGGGCAAAATATTACGTGACACCGGCCCTAAAATCTCGACATGTTTGTACTTCCGCTATAAATGGTAACATTTCGGACCACGCCCGCACAACCCGCTTAACAATACCACGGAGACGCTCTGCAAAGAGTGCTTTCTTTTCAAAACAAGCCAGATACGTCTTTTTATACATGCGTATGTTTTGTGTTATTTGTACTATCACGCTCAGTAATAAAAGCAAATTTTTCGAGAATCGTTCGCGAATAGCAACTGAACTACAGGTGCGAACTATTCGCGAAGGATTTATTACTGGAGTGTCACTGGAGTACAATTATATCCAAGTTGCTTTTTTGCATCAAATGCTGTTTGTACAATTTCGGCAAAGTGTAAATTGCTGTCAAAATAATATTACGATGTTTAATTAATGCTACCGACATAATTAAAAATAATAGTAATAATTAATGACAGTGTTGGTGTTGCCTACAGCACACCCTTTTTAAAAAGGCAAGACGGGGGCTCCAAAAAATGGCCGCTCCTCTTGTCACATCCAATTTAATTATCAAAACTAGTGAAAAAAATCCAGTTCACACAAATACCTACTTATATCACAACCTGCTGACAAACCAAACTACATTGCGTATGTAACTGAGAAAGTTATTGTGCTTTTCAAACATCTTCATAAAAATATAAATCTCACAAAACGGCATTAATTTTAAGAAAACAAAATGCCAAGGAGAATCTAGAAACTCCACTAACGTCTTGGCAGGACTCTGAATAAAATGGATTCGTCAAAACAATTCATATCCAGCTGAAAACATTTTGTGCCCACCAACTGGAATTCCGTTTGTAACGCCAAACCAGAGCAGAGCCTATCTAGTCCCATGGCAGGAATTTTGGAATTTATCAAACCAATTCATCCACTGAAATCATCTCATCCAAACAACATAGTACTTAGTTAATATCATGGGGAATGGGAAGGATCGTCCCACTCTGCGATTCTCCAAGCCCACTCGCCAAAACCCCCGCGTTCGCCCCACCTTACTCAATAAAATCCCCCGTGTTCGCCCCACCTTACTCAATAAAATCCACCGTGTTCGCCCCACCTTACTCAATAAAACCCCCCGCGTTCGTCCCACTCTACTCAATAAAATCCCCCGTGTTCGCCCCACCTTACTCAATAAACCCCCCCCCCCGTTCGCCCCACCTTACTCAATAAAATCCCCCGTGTTCGTCCCACCTTACTCAATAAAATCCCCCGTGTTCGCCCACCTTACTCAATAAAATCCCCCGTGTTCGCCCCACCTTACTCAATAAACTCCCCGTGTTCGCCCACCTTACTCAATAAAATCCCCCGTGTTCGCCCACCTTACTCAATAAAATCCACCGTGTTCGCCCCACCTTACTCAATAAAATCCCCCGTGTTCGCCCCACCTTACTCAATAAAATCCACCGTGTTCGTCCCACCTTACTCAATAAAATCCCCCGTGTTCGCCCCACCTTACTCAATAAAATCCCCCGTGTTCGCCCCACCTTACTCAATAAAATACACCGTGTTCGCCCACCTTACTGAATAAACTCCCCAACGTTTGATATTGATTGAGAGCACACAAAACAAAAATAAGCGGTGGAAAACACTTTTGTTAGTAACATCTGGGTGATTTAATAGGGTAGTTACGAATTCTAATAATACTATCAATGCCGAATAACTGAAAAGATGGTGGGCCCCTTCCCCAACCGAAGGAGGGCCAAAAAATTAGCCAGAAAATATTCGTATCGCGCCCATCCAGATTTTCCAGGGGGGGGGGGCGGTTGCCCAAAATTCTGACCGTGCCTGTTATTTAACATAATAACCACGATGGGAAACACCACCTAATGTACAATAATAATAATAAAAAGAGCATACAAAAGAACAAACATAAAAACAACGAAAGAAACAAACAATAAAAATAACACTTTTTGGAATGATTATTTTACACAATGCAGCGGCGGCCTCAGGGTCTTCAAAACGGCTCAAATATCCAATCTCAACCCACAAAAGGCTCTCTTCTACAAACCAAAAACCTTTATTTCACTTGCATTTCTTACAGAACTCGCCAAAAATGATTGCCGCTGGCTTGAGATTCACTCGAAACAAATTTGTTATAAAATAGAACTGTGATTAATTTTAGTAGCTTCGAAATATCGATTGAGCCACTCTATCAAAATGCGACGGTCATTTTTGGCACTTACACTATTATTGATTAAACGTTTTGGCCCTAATTACCAATATAATCTTTTATTCACAATACTGCAGTTCCATGTTATGAGATCCCAACTAGATCACAGTTGTTATACTTCATATCACACACACTCACACACAGTGTTTTCCAGTAGCCTTCCTAATCGTAAACATTTTGGCATCAGAAATTTTTTTTTAATCATGTTGGATAGATTTTATGCGTTCCACCATGAACATTAAAATTTTGGAATTTTCTTCGCTTTCCTAAAAATGGAACCAAAAATTTAAACGAAAATGAAAACCAAGTTTTTTTTCAGTCTAAAAATAATTTAGCTTTCTTCATTTCAAATATATTTTATATTTACATAAAATTTTATTATTATCTAGAACAGAAAAAAAGCTGGTTCTGGTATTCGTTTAAATTTGCGGCTGCATAAAATGGACCCGAAAATTTCAATCGAAAACAAGAAGATTTTTTCTGTCACAAAAATTCCTCATCTTAAATACAAAAATATATTTGAAAAAATAAAAAAAATTTATTTTTTTCATAACATTGAAAATCGATTGATTTACGAACGAATGGGATACACGGGCGTAGCATACGAATAAGCAAATAATTAATTTATTCTAGACTCCTCAAACAGATGACAACCGGACTATGTTGCAGAAAAATGCTCGTTTCACAGAATAATGCGCGCAGAGAAGGAACTCGTTGTGAGGCCGCCGTGGAGCAGAGATTCGATCACTAGACGCCCGACTCGACAATGCCCTCGTCGTCTTCAAACATCGGGTTCTGATGATAGGGTGGCGCTAGCATCCCGTTGCGTTGTTGCTGCTGCATTCGATACTGATTGACGCTCGGCGAATTGGCAATCGAATTCGGCTGAGATATCGAGTTGCTTGGCGATCCAAAAGCTTTGTTGTCTTCGTCGATAATCGTTGTCGCCTCGTCACTATTGTTGTTGGTGTCGTCGAGAACCGCTTTGATGCACTGATGAATGCAGATATACTGCTGCTAAAAATACAATAAGAATGTAACGCATCCCGTTTATTAAAGTAAACAACGCCGTATGAAAGACATTCGACCCAAATACATACTACTGAAAATACTAACGATTCAAACGCTAACCATATAATCACGGACAAAAATAAGTGCATAAAAATGAACGCTAAACTCGAACCAACGTAAAAGCAAACTAACATTTGAACGTTCATCAACAGACGAACTTAAATTGTAAAACAAAATTGTTCGTATTTTATAACGAAATTGGTTGCGCTCGTTTATTAACGAGCATTGCTGGTTTCAATTTTATTCACTACTATAAAGAGATTTAGAGTAACGTAATAAAATTGTGACTTACCTCGGTTTGAACCATAAGAACGCGATCTTGTCGCATTTCGTGAACGATAGCGAAAATATCTATCGAATCGCTTATTTCCAAATGCTGGATGAGACGGTCGATTGTTATAAACGTTCCAGAGCGACCGACACCGGCGCTGAAAAAAAATGAGTGACGTTAGCTAACTTTAAAATAATGATGCGATTAAACGGTTTGATATCAACAAGGTTCAAGACGACATACGCCTGGAGCATAAAGCAACAAACCAATCAAGAACGCTAAGGGAATATGGACAGATACCGATCGCATAGAATGATTTATTTTCTAGCAAACTATTCATAATCAACAAAGAACATTTTCATAAAACACGAAGCAATCCTGACATCACCTGTATAAAATCAGCTATCCAAACAAATTTTTTACCCTCAGTTTAAAACAAAAGTGCAAAAGAATGACATTTACACACCAGAAACCGGGTTCCTCTATCAGCAACTCAGCAGTAAGACCAAACTAGATGCAAGCATACTACGTTTCGAGGAAAATACGCTGACTCGTCATGTTGGCATTTTAGTCCTGGCATTTTGAAACGCTATACGGTATCAGTATTAATGGTATGTCTTAGGCTCTGAAAAAATTTATAGATCTCATTTAAGAGGTGCTATAGTGATTATTTGTCGATGAATTGAAAAGTTTACATGATTATATAAATCAAGTGAACTTGTTTTATGCTAATTAGTTTTTCCTAATTAGCTATGTGGAACAATGCTATATAAGCGGTTTGTAACTATCATTTCGCAGTTGTTGTGTTTTACTCTTCAGTCGTTTATGCTGATATTGCGCAACAATTGCAATTACTGTGGTTTGCCACTCATACGTTAGTTGCTAATAAAATTGTTTCTAAAATTCTTTTCCTTCACTGCAGTCAGCAATGAAAGAAATAGTTTATGGTTTGCCATTCAAGGCATTAACATCATATAGTTTGCAAAACGGTCACACACCCAAAGTAACCCTGCGGGGCGTAAACAAAATGCAGTCCACGCCGTTCTCGATATACGACGCCTAAGCCTTAGCCTAAGCTAAGGTCCTTATGTCATATACAATAAGCCTAAGCCTAAGGCGGTGGATGGCGCCGCGGAGCTGCCTGCTCTAAGCTGTTCTTTTTCATGGTTACTTGGTCCAGTGTAATACTTATTGTTACGTAGGGTGTAAATAAATCTAGTGCGCCATCATTAGATTTTGCGTACACACCCAAAACATTTTACGCCAGAGTTAAAAACAAATTCATAGCTTTCCCGTAGAAATCCAGCATAACAATACCGGCGGCTGCAACATTTTCAAAAGCAATGCGCCACCACTACAATCACCGCATCTGATAATAAATTATCTGCTGAAACTTCGACAACACTACAGTCACGGCCAGAAATAAGCGCAAAATAATCGATCGAAATTTCCCTCGATTTGGGTTAAACGAAAATTCGATCGATTTCGGTTTTAGCGCAATCAAATACAATTCGAATTTATAAACTTTCGATTAAATGCAATTTCGATCGATGTCAATCGTATTCGATGGTTGCCTTTATTTTCGGCAGGTACAGTGTCTGGCTCGCGACACCGCGATAACAATAAGGGCATTGTGGTATCTCGGATGCACTACTGTAATTCCCTCTTTGCCAGGCTACCGGGAACGAACGACAGTAAAGTATCTCGCACGAGTATTGCACCCGAGTTGTTCGAGTTGTCACCCTCACGAAATATGACCATATCACTCCTATGCTTCGTAACTTACACTAGCTCCCTGTGAAACAACGCATTATCTTCAAAATGGCTTGTATCGTTCATAGTTGTCTATGTGGAGACGGTCCGTCTTATCTCATCAAACAGTTGCATATATATTATGTGACGGTGAGCGCCTGTTTGTTCAGCATCAAATTCAAACACTACACCATAACACCAACACTTTTCGAATCCTGCTCCAGCTATGTATATGGAACGTTATCCCAACTGCAATATCCGATGTGGGAGCATATCATTAACACAGTTTAGGAAGCGACTATAGACGCTCCTGTTTGCCTGCGCGTACAGCTAATCCCCGTAACCGTTGAGCAGCACGCTTTGTTGGACCGTGATTCAACGACTACATCTACACCTACTATTCAAAATCGCAATTCGTTAAACTTCGGATAATGCCAACCTGCAATGAACAACGACCGGCGGTGAATTAGGTGGAGTCTTAACGCGGAATGCCCGAACGAATTTGATCAGCGACTGCGGTTTTTCGGGAACGCCGAAATCGGGCCACGCCGTATAATGGCACTGACGGACCGTCCGTTGTTCGTTGGCCGACAACTGAAAAAATACAAAAATACGAGTCCCAGTTTCTCGTAAATGGAGTCGGAAATATAGTCCCGATTAGATTTAGATCTCTGTTTATAATAATTAGCATCTTAACTAGTATGCGATCAAGCAACAAGTTCAGCGGTCAATAATTATTGTGACGCTGACCGCCTCACTGATGGCGCATGGGTCCCCGGAATTTTCGAGCACACCAGGATTTCGGGGCTTCCCCCAGGTCAACCTCCAACACTCCCAACTATTTCGAGATCACACAAAAATGATCGTGTTAAAAAACTGTTATAACAATTAATACTACAGCTCATATTTCGACTATTTATAACAAAATCTTAAGTAAAATGAAGTGCGGCCTGCAGAAATATGCATTTCCAATACTTAAATAACAAATACAATATACATGTTGCCAATACACGAAAACACAAAAAATGCCATTATAACCCCCAGTTGACCTGTGAGTACGGCCCCCATCGAACACCAGCCGTAACCTCGGGCCAATTCTCCCCAAGTATTTTCAGCTCCTCTTAGATTGGAGCTGGGAATCCCCAGCTCAACCAACAACCCCGGCTAAAATTTTGGTCCTCCGGAGATTGGTGAAATTTACTATAAACTATATCACATGTACCTACAAAAATTTCAAATTTTAGTGATTGAAATATTTCCCAAAAAAGATTTAATTAGGGATGTGCCATCCAACGTATAAAAATTAGGCCAAAGTATGAGGGGCGTAAATAAAATACACGCAATGTCGTTCTCGATACATCAAGCCTGAGCCAACGTCCTTATGAAACATACACTAAGCGTAAGCCTAAGTGGGGGGCTACCGCTGCCCCTCCGCTCTACGTGTTCTTTTCTAGTGTTATAACGTAATGCTCCTTAGGGTTGCTTGGGCCAATAACTAAATAAAAAGAAAAACAAATAAAATTAAATATGGACTGAAAGCAACTAATTATAATAATTACCGTTGGATCTTATAGAACCAAAGTCCTATCAAACATTCATTAAAAATGAGAATTTAAAGTAAACTCTGCACCCTAAGCATCCGTCGACACCCGATTTTGCACAAAGGTCGATGATGCTACGGTCCATCGAGCCATTATCAACCAATAGCTCAACTTCTGTGGAAATATATTTAGCAAAATGTATAAATTATGTTGCCAATTTTTTACACCAAAATTTTTATATTAATGTTCTATTTGTTGTGTAGCAAGGTTAGCATATTCATGCATGCGTGTTATCTGTAACTCCACCTGTTAAAGAACCATTACTGCATAATCCTCTTTTTCATGCTAAAATCAACTCAAATTTGGATGTGATCATTTATAATTTGATAATAGGTGGATCGATTTAACTGGAATTTTCACAGAAGATATAACCTTATGTGGCATAAACATAGTACGAATATGTACCGGTTCTACAGTGCTTGTTGTGTGGAAGTAACGGTCTCATAGCCAGAAGCGTCGCAAACTTCCCAAAAGTGGAGGATGCCGGTACAAAAAGGGAGGGGGGCCGGTCGATTGCATTCATTTTATTATAACATCGTTAATTTTTACGTTTGTCGGTAAAAAGTCGAGGAGGTTCGCCCTCAAGCGATGCCCGTGCTCAGAACAACTGACACTTGGGAACAAAATCTGCACAATTTTTTTGTCTTTTCATTATGTGTATGAACAAACATGACATGAAATTTCGCTATTGTATAAAATTTTTTATGTCACATACACAACTACCACTAACAACAGTTCCATATTACTTACTGCGCAGGTTTTACGTGTTAAAAACTTTAGACAAAACTCCCTAAAATTTCGGTCTTGTATGGTATTGTCTAGGTTGTAGGCGAACCGATCTGGCCACTATTTTCACTACGCTTGTGAACTTACAAATTAAATATATGTAGCTTTAGGATTACGCCTGTATCAAATCAATGGAGAAACATTGGTATAAACTTGACCAATCAATTTAGATAGAGAAAAAACTTGGATTTACCGTCTACAATCGACTACTGCCTGTTCCAATTTGACTGTTTAAATAGTTTTTATTCAGTTCAGCGTGCTAATAATGACATCTGTCGAAGGAGGGAACAATCATGGAGAAGAACCATCATTTATATTCAGAGTTCTGCAATCAACTGCCAAAATGGTAGGTTGCTTTGATTTGCCCATAATTGTATTAAAGTGCGTGTTTGCAGCCATCTCTTACTTATTTCATTCACGTTGGATGCTAAATTTTCCAGACACATACAGTGTATTATTCTGTTTTGTGACTAGATATAGCAAGCAAAAATTTATGCTGCAGACCTAACGGTAACCGCGAAGCATCTAGTTATTCCTCAAACTTACACAAGTAACACGAAATTCGCGCATCGTCCAGTCAGGATGTCGAATTTCGTTCATAATGCAAACCTCGTAGTCACCGTACGTCGACGGGTCGGTATCTTCCGGCCAGTACTGATGGCACTTTTCCTAAAAATGCAATATACACAAAACCGTTGTACATAATCCAAAATTACAATAGTTATTAACACTGTTAATAAAATATATTATCCTACAATAAAATACTGGAAAGCTGCATTGCCATGAAAGGCTCAATGTAGCCTTAGCAATTGCCACAGGTGAGAACATAATTATTGCCAGTGATGAGAGCAGTTGTCATCGATCAGAGCAGTCGTCACCGATGAGTGTAGTTGCAATCAACGAGAGCAACTGTCACTCATAAGAGCTGCAGTTGCCACCGAAGAGACCAGTTGGCACTGGTGAGACAAATTGGCACGGATGAGAGCAGTAGCCCTTAATGACAGCAGTTGCAATCGATGTGAGCAGTCGTCACCGATGAGAGTAGTTGCAATCAACGACAGTAGCTGTCACTCATAAGAGCTGCAGTTGCCACCGAAGAGACCAGTTGGCACGGGTGAGACAAATTGGCACGGATGAGAGCAGTAGCCCTTAATGACAGCAGTTGCAATCGATGTGAGCAGTCGTCACCGATGAGAGTAGTTGCAATCAACGAGAGCAGCTGTCACTCGTAAGAGCTGCAGTTGCCACCGAAGAGACCAGTTGGCACGGGTGAGACAAATTGGCACGGATGAGAGCAGTAGCCCTTAATGACAGCAGTTGCAATCGATGTGAGCAGTCGTCACCGATGAGAGTAGTTGCAGTCAACGAGAGCAGCTGTCACGCATAAGAGCTGCGGTTGCCACCGAAGAGACCAGTTGGCACGGGTGAGACAAATTGGCACGGATGAGCGCAGTAGCCCTTAATGACAGCAGTTGCAATCGATGTGAGCAGTCAACCATCGGCAGTAACAGAGTGAAGTTCATACCGCAACGCTTTTCAGAGCCACGAATGTTTGTACACCAATTTATCCCATTTATAATAATTTCCAGGTGTCATAGCACAAATATGAATAATTAGTTGATTATTATGTACCTCAATACTGAAAATTATGTCGACATCGGCTGTTGAAAATCGTCGCAGACTCGCGCGCCCGACCGCTAAAAGACCACATATTTGTTCTGCGACGTTGCTAGAAAATAGCATCACAGTTCCAGCAGTGAAAAAGACTACAAGCAAAATTTCTCTTCTCTGTTTTAACTCAATTAATGCTCTTTCCCAAAACCACTGAAGTCAGCGCAGAAGATGATAGTAACAAGCCTGTCTTACTAAAAGTGAACAAGTGTATAATACTCACCAGAACTGAATGCTGTTCGTTCAATGCTCGCTCAATGCAATTTTAAATTTTGTTCGGTAAGGTTTTCGAAACAAGTATTCGAAATTTTTAGCGCACATTTTTAAAATTTGTTCGAGAGCTGTTCGAAGTTTGTTTCGAGATGTGTTCGCGGATAAGTACATTTTGTTCGATGTTCGTTGCTTTGAAACGCGACACACATTTCTGGCAAGTACTGTATACAACGCTGTAATATACAGTACAATGTCATTATTATTATTATTGAAACAAATCGACCGAAGCGAGCGGAGATTTCAATTATGGCGATAGGGGAAAATAGTGAATTTTTTTGTCAGTTTCTGTTATTCATAACTCATTTTCGGATGGCAAATTTTTTAGTCGATAACAAAAGTGACGATGATGCACCCGTTAGTTGAACGGGAATAGCTGCAACACCATCTTCCGAGTCAAAATAGCAAAAAAACAGGTTTTTACGGGTTCTTTGCTAAATCTGGCCACATGTGTACCAGACCTTCGCAGCACATATCTCGCGATCGGGCTTCGTATCGATAAATGGAGACCACAATCAGACAAAATCACAAAACCAGCTCAGCGCGATCTACAACTTTGCTGATTAAAACTTTTTTATGGGAACACTACCTAGGCCGCTGGGAGCCTGAATATATACGGTTCAGCGACCCTTTGCCAGAAATAGTGATATTTTTGACATTTCGACGTGTTATTGCTTGTTTTACCTTGCAATGAGTGCATATTAAATTATCAAGCAAGCTGGATACGATGATTTTGCTATCTAGAGTCCCACTTGACTGTGCTATACTTTTTCAAGCGTTGTATGGTCGACAAACCCGATTTCCAAAATGTAGTGTGTTTTCATTATTGCCACTATGCATTCCGTGCAGGTCTATATATAGGTATTTTTCAAGACTGAATACAATGATTTGGTTATCTAGTGTCGATTGTGGATATTTCATGACTTTCCATGGGTTTAGGATCAATGATCCCGATTTCCAGAATTAGTCTCTCTTCACTTGTTTGGTTACCTATTGCGTACTGGTCATCAAGAATTGTCTATAGCTTTTTAGTAGGTTGAATGCGATGGTTTCGTTATCTAGAGTCCAATAGGAGTATCTCACGCCTTTTCAGACGTTTTCATTTGGTTTAGGGGCAATAAACCCTATTTCCGGAAAATAGTGGGTCTTCAGTTTAGTCTGGTATATGGCGTCAAAAATAGTCTATATAGAGATTTTTCGGTATGCTGAATATAAGGAATTGGCTGTCTAGATTCCAGCATGCAAATTTCATGCTTCTTTATGGGTTTTCAATGGCTTCAGGGTTCAAGAGGTTTTCTGATTCTATATTCATCAAACACAGCCTGTTACAGGTGATTAAACAAAAGAACTTAAAAATGTTCCACATTGCTCCGTTTCATCCTAGCTTGCGAGTTACTAGTTATTAGTGTTAGAATGACTGATATAATAGCATCGAAATGCTGCTAAATAAATACTGGGCTCTCCAAATTGGGATGGCATTTTCGGTACCCCTGGTTCAAAACATGTGGGCAAAATTTTGGTCTCCCATCGGTTTATTGCCTCTTGGCGAATTTTTTTGTTTCTAATTGGTATTCTAATTGCATAAAGTTTCATCAAAATTTATACTAAAATTCTGTTCTGAAGCCAAACATTTCACAAATTTTGCCAAAATTTGTTTGAAAATAGCTTTTTCTCTCATCAAAAGGATTTTGGCAATGTTTCTGGTATATTTTTTTAACTATTTTTCTCTTAGCTAAATGCCCCCTGGCAAAATCGGAACCAAAGGGGCCCCGGTTCATCCCAATGGCAAAATTTTCAGCGAATGGAGCGCCCAACAATATCCGGTTTGATACAACTTCCACTTGCTGCATTTTGTATTTATGACACGTGTGGATATCTCTGGTGTATATAAGTATGTACCCGTGCAAAATTTTATGTACAAAGGCTTAAGAACGCAAAACTCTTTTCATATATTTAAAGAGAAGAATATATTACATTTCGCTGAAAATACCTGTGGGGCAAATGTTGATGCCAGAAGTATACAAGTTATCTATATTATTTCATAAACATAATAAAACATCTAAAAATTACACGAAACTATATGCGTGTATGTATAGCTTATATAACGATAGTGAAAATTTCAAACGCCGATTTTCAAATTCCCGTTTGGAGACAATTTCACAGAGTCGAATGGTGCAATGGAATATATCATAAGTCTCAGATCGCACGTTGCTCGACGCTTTTATCAGGTGATTTGACTAAAATTTAACCTATATCCTATTAATCCGTATAAAAGTTAAAGAAAGATAATACGTTTAATCAGTGTTGGGTTCGCTTTGCCTGGCTTATGTTGGACTGCTTAGTACTACGCCCAGTCAAGATACATAATGTATATACAATTAATGTCAGAATTAGAAAACAATGCCACAGCCTGACGGCTGTGACAAATACTATCGGAGGAACAATATGTCGAATTCAGACGAAACCCCTTGAGCGGCAATATCTGACAATTTTTAATGTCTATTTAATTTAATTGTCTATTATTTAATTATTTTATGACTCACTTGCGTATCTCTATCGTGCCGTATCAAGCACACCAAGATGAGGGGTTTTATCGCGCCATTATCATTCAGTACAATGTTCGCCATGTTGCCTAGGCCAATAACAGAACATCGTAGGTTACTCACCCTGCCTTTTTCGATACATCGAGTTAGATTGACAACACAGCGGCAGTTGGTTTCCCAGATCATACGCCAAAAATCGTCCAGCGTTCCGGGCAACGGACCTTGGGCGGCGATAAATTCCCGCGGAGAGTTGAAACCCTGAAAACAGTAGAAAACAAGAGCGGTGAGGTGGGGAAAAAGAAGGTTGATCAAGAGTCGCAACCAGTACAATAGCGCTGCTCGCAAGATTTTCTCCACAGCGCTAAAATGAGGTAAAAAAACATTTATTTTGCTCTGTGACCCCGAACCTTGTGAGCGCCATACCCCCGTACCTATGGAACCATGGATCACATAGCAAAACCAATACCGACAACGAGTTTACCATGTCCAAAAACCCCAAAGTGAAAATTCTTAGTTGCCCAGGACATCAGAACAAATTTTCGAATTTTGGATCGAGGAACCATTGGGGCACCATACCTCAAACCCCATAAATCTAGAACCTAAGCCTTAATAGAAAAACAAATAAAGACGCATCGGCATTTATCATTTTACATTCAAATAATAGTGTCGCAACTAGTACAATAGCGCTGCTTGCAAGATTTTCTTCACAGCGCTAATTTTCCCTCTGAATGCAATTTTCGGGTGACGCCGGTCAAAATAATTTATTAACTCTATCGAAATAGGCACACATGTACAGTACTTGCTAGAACTAGTAACTCTATCGAGATTGCAGAACGTAGTGAAGCATAGGTACACCTACGCCTACCCCTTTTGCGTGCACAGCCAATCAGGTCTCTATAACATATGTAGATATGCTACATGTGGATATCACAAAATACCGCGCAACTTAGTACAAAACTAACACCAGCAATAAGTTTCCCATGCCCCAAAACCCCCAAGTACAAGCTATCAGCCTCCCAGGACGTAACAGTAAAATTAAGAATTTGGCGTCGACGAACCGTACGCATGAAACCATGGATCACAGGGCAAAACCAACACGGGCAATGAGTTTTCCATGCCCGAACATCCACAGATGAAACTTATCAGCCGCCCAAGACGTCAAAACCAATTTTCAAATTTCGGGCGAGGAACCATTGGTGCGCCAAACCCCCGTACCTCACACCCCATAAATCCAGAACCGGAGCCTTAATCGAAAAACTAAAAAGAGGCATCGGCATTTGTTATTTTACTATGAAATAAAACCAACCATAAAAAAATTTAAAATTTAGATAAAAATAACTTTGCTTCCGTTAAGGGTACTAAAATGGCGTAAAATGGGGCCAAAAACCCTGACCCCGGAACCAGACCCCAAATCATAAAAGATTCTGGAATGTACACGGTAAATCGACTATGCTGGTTCCAATGAGCCTAAGATCATGAAAATCAGTTAAGTGGTTAACGAGTTATGACCGATCACACACACAGAGACGAAATTTAAAAGATTTCACCCCTGCAACACACAATCTCCACTACTTTTAACTTCGTTCTGATTTCTCTAAAAACAGAATATAACACAACAGCCGACTATTGATATACCGGGCGCTCCAGATTGGAGCGCCTGGCATTTTCAAGCTATACCTGGCAAAAAAATGAGTGCCCCGAGGAAAAAATTTCGTTTCACTTCTTTAAAAATCCATCCTCCAGTTGACATACAAATTGACCCAATGTTTTACTAAAATCCCACTCTGAAGCTAAAAATTCCAAACTTTCAATTTTATAAAAAATTTGCTTAAACATTTATATGCCATAATAAACGTTACAGTGGCGTTTGTAAAGAGATTGTTAAGTTTTACCAGAAAAATACTGAATTTTGTCAACTCTTAAAATTTCGAATCGGTTCACCCTGGGAGTGCCTACATTTCATGCCCACTGGAAAAATTTTTAGCGAATGGAATGCCACGCTATACATTTCCTACCAGAAACAACCGCTGCTTGCTCGAAATTTCTGACGCTCGCTGTCATTTTAGCTCGGTACAATAACTTGACAAAATTCAGTTACTGATAATTTTAGTCATGCATTTCTCAAATATTATTCTTTACCAATTCATCGTGCACAAAGAAAAGCAGTTGTTGAGAATCATTCTTCCGCAAACCAACTAATTTGCAGCATCTAAACTTATTTACGACCCACCAATATCGACTGCTGAACCACGCGATGGTTCGGTTCTACGCGTAGTGCAGCCAAAAGGATCGAACCCCTACTTACCGCAATATAATTGGCATTAATATAGTCAGATCCTTCTTCATCGTCAACGGGCACGAGTTTCACGCGCGAATGATCATATGGCAAAATGTTTGTAAATCGATTTTTGACACGATTGCATGGCAAGTCAGCGGCGGCTGTTGACTGACCACGGCCTACTTGTTTTAAGTCCTAAAAATAGTGTAGGTGTTGAAACAATGAGCCCAAAATCTCCCCTGCACTTTCAAATTTCTCCTGAGAATGAACATGGGGGCCCCCAATCCCCTCCCCCACTGTTCGAAGACCTGTGGACAGGCAGGTCGTGCAACTGGACAAATGTTAAGTTCCCGCGGTTGCATGTTAAAATTTTTTACTCACCTCAGCAGAACCGCACCCAACTTTATATAAAAAAACTTCAAAATCGTTACTGAAATCTCCTGCTTGAACTTAAAAACTAATTATATCACGCAAAATAGTTTGAATCTTCATATTAAGCTTAGTTATTTTAGCGTTTTTCGTTAAAAACACAGTAATGTATTTTGGCAATTTTTAAATTTTGAAGCCGTGGTGCCACTTCTCCTTATTAAAACGAAATGCGCCCACCCCCTTCTCCTGCACCCAAGCAAAACCTTGAGCCTCCGCCTTCGTGTTCCCTAGCTATATTTTCAGTGAATGGAGAAGCCAATTGATGTACCCACATCTTCATACCCGGCAACAAAAATTAATGTTACATAGCCCGTTTTGGACACAATTTTAGTCAATTTGGCCACGCCCCAAAAACCGCCTAAACTATGCGGAGCAGTGGCGGTTTTTGAAGCACATGATGTCAAAGTAGTTTACGAGAGACAATACTGCTGGGACTGCTGGATCAAACACATCGGTCAAGTAGAAAGAAAACAACCCCAAGCTGACTTTATTCCAAGACATTGTAAATGCACCTAGTTATCAGAACAAAAATTTACAACATCCCACGGTAAATGATGTTGTTCAATATGACATCTGTCAAGCGTCGTAAAGACTTTCAGCACCATGGCCACGAATACTGTAAACAAATAATTATACTGCCTCGTTACAGTGATGGACAGACATGAACGTAAAAATAATGATTATTAACAACAATTTAACCTGAGACGTGGCCAAAATATTTTGAGCTTTAAAAGGCGTGTACAAATTGTGAGGATGGACTCAACAGATCTATCTAAGGGTAAAAAATGCTGCATGTGTAAACGAGCTTTATCAGCTAGAATTCAATAGATGCGCTCTATCTTTTTTCGATTACAATTCCATAACCCTTGTCTAGGTCAAACCCGCAGCCCTCTGTCTGAAAAAAGAACACACAATAGTAGCTTCGGATCCGACACAGTTAAGTCAATTCTGTTAACGCCAAGACTACAGTCATTTTAACTATTTATACCCAACGATACCTCGTATTCTTCTGAATAGCGAAAATCCGAATCAGCGGCCATCAGTCGGACGTGCTCAGCAAATCGCTTTCGATGCACAGGACGGCTAAAAATACGATGACGTACATCATAAACGCTTCACTGTTAAAAGGCAAAAGCGTCTCGTCCAAGAGTATTACTATGGCACGCCAAAAATTATACTATTCGGATGTATAAATGCATTTTTTATAATTATTGAAAATTCTGAAAACAAAATTGGCGACTCTCAGCTATAATATCGTCAATGACAATGAGGTATCAAACTAGAAAATGTGTGATTAAAGCCAGATACGGGCTGAACACGCGCGAATATTGTATTCAACGGAACAGAAATAATTGTGCCACGAGTCCCGGGTTCCGTATTAGTCATGGTATCACATAGCACTTATAGTGGGAACGAAGCGTGGGAAAGCGGGCGGAATTTCCTCTGAGGGTGATAGGGAGAAAAACCGTGAAAAACTGTTTTTGATTGTTTCTGTCACGCAGAACTCATTTTCGGGTGGATGGATTTCGATAATTTTTTATTCGATATCAAAAGTGATTTGAATATACCCTTTAGTTGAACGCGAACAGCTCAGACCCCATCTTCGGTGTCAAAATGGCAAAAAACAGGTTTTAAGGGTTCTATACCAAATCTGGTCATACAAGTATCAGTGTTTCGCCGCCCATATCTAGCGACACAGGCTTCGCACCGAAAACGGAGACCATAGAATCAGCCAATCGAGATCTGACTTTGCATTTCACGAGCGGTGACATTTTTGTGGGACCACTCACTGGGCCGCTGTGGGCCCGAATATAGTTAGCCGACCATATGCCATAAATAGTGATTTTTCAAATTTCGGCAAATTATCGCGTGTTTTCGCCTTACAATGCTTGCTTGAATGCGACGGATTTGCTATCTAGAGTCCAACTTAACAATATTATACGTTTTCGATCGGTTTTAACGATTTTACGGTCGATGAACAAGATTTCTAAACGAAGTGCGTTTTCACATTGCTTGGTTATGTATTGGAAGCGAGAATGTTAATATATATGCGTTTTTCTGAAAGCTGAATACAATGGTTTGATTATATAGAATTCAACGTGCATATTTCATGCCTTTTCAATGAGTCAATGAATCCAGTTTCCAGAATACATTCTGTTTTCAGTTCTTTCGCTACGTACTGCGTAGAAGGCATTGTGATTAGTTTATATAGGTTTTTCGGTAGGCTCATTGCAACGGTTTGGTTATCTAAAGTCCAGCAGGAGTATTCCATTCCTTTTCATGCGTTTTCAATGGGTAAACCAGATGGAATGTAGTCTGTCTTTAGCATCTTGTTTATGTATTGCGTAGAGGGTATAAAGAACGTTCTATGCATAGGCTTTTCGGTTTGCTGCATACGATGGTTTGATTCTCTAGAGATTAATTCTGGAATGCTCGGTGCGTTTTCAGTTGTTTTAGATGGAATTAGGGTCGACGAGCCTATAGGGTTTTATTAGATTCAGGATTACAGGGTCACTCTACGCTACGATGTCCTTTGCCCAAAAAATGACTAATGAGTTTTTTGGTTTCGATTATCTTCATTTTTACACCCTATGACCAAAAACGTCAAGGATTCCGAATTTGAGGTCGCTATAGTAATTTTTTAGCCGTTCTGATGCTATGGCTTCCCAAATACCATACCCTGCTGCCCAGCAAAATACCGTAAAATGGTCTATCAAAAAATACTATCTTTGTGAGCCTATAATATGGAACGAACTTAAGTTATTCAAAACCAATATTGTACTACCATTTTCACTGTCGGGGGTATAAAATGGCACCCCATGCCAATCACCAGTGTACATGCCTGGTAACGTAGTCGATTCGAAATTAAAAAAAATGTATGTCATAATATGTGGCCGAAATGCAGTGCCACAATGTATTATAAACTAAACGCGTGAAATTTCGTCGAAATAACGTAACATTTCCGATTTTTCGAAATTTTGGTGGTGGTCAAGGGGGGGGGCGGATAAAAGTCTGAGATCAACAGGTCGGCCGTGAGATAGAGCTCAGGTCGTTCCACCATTCCCTTCCTCATGGAAATCAACCATAACAGACAAATTGATGAAGTTGTACTCACTCTACCATACCCAAAACTAGCAATGGTCGGGGGGGGGGGTAATCAAATATGCTAAAATGGGTCTTGTGACCCTGGCGCCGGGGTAAATAACAAGAAGCCCCTGAGTTAATATTTTTTAAAAAGGTACCCAGGGGATAGGTATGATCTATGAATGACGTTTATGTACCGTGCATAAGTAACGAGTAATGACCAAAAAAGAATTTGGTCGGTGGAAGGTAAAAGTGGGGTTCATTCCATATCGGCAGCTCCCATTCTCCAATTTAGAGTAGAGTAAATTATATGTAACTAAAAATGTAGTGTAGACCTGACTAATCCTGCACAAAAAAGAATTAAGACCATAATTTCTAACACCGAGCCACGGTACTACCCGGAAAAACAAGTCGTAAAATTACTCATTACAATTTTTGTCACTTTGGGATCTATGTGGATGTTCAGCCCCTTATGGCGGGTGTGATGCCAAAAAATTTTTGTTGTTTAAAATAGCTAAGTAATGGGGCTTCCTAGCGTAAGCCAAGAGCAATTTTGCCAGTTCCCTGCACGTTTCTGTGCTACAGACCAAAATATCTACTTTTACCCACCCCCGACCAAAAGGACATCGTAGAAATGATGAAATGACCCTACAAAGGTCTTAATGTAGTATAAGCATCAAACACAAAGCCTGTTACAAGTAATTACACAAAATGCCCGCTTGATGAAACCAAGCTCGCTCCGTTTCACCCCATACCACTATTGAAAGTGACAATATATATGAAGTTTGGAAATACCCAGTGCTCAACACGCTCTTCTGCTGGTGATGGACCTTGACCCGCAGCTGTTGTTCGTAGACGAATACAACACAGGAACCAACGCTCACACCCTCTTCCCCCATCGTCGCATTTGGACCATCAACGAGATCATACGTTATAATATGCAAACCCAGTTGCCGCAAGGGACATAATATCAATCACTGTGTACCAAAATAAATAAGAGCAACCGAAATAAACTGATGAACATCAAAAAACGCTTGAAGTCCCAATCGACTGAAAACCAATTAGTTTTAATCGAAAACAATCGACATTTTATTACATAGGAAAACGTCTCAATTCGAAAGCTTACTCCACTATTTTTTGTTGCATGACTGTAATTGTTGTATTTTGTGAGCAATCAACTCTAGCCCTGATTCTCCCAGATTTAGAGACTGTTAGCTTTACATTGCTGAATTTTTACAAAAATGATCATCTCGATAGTGTTATTCGCTAAAATTTATTCAAAACTCGCTAACAATACATGAAGAACTAATGTACCTTCGCTCCATATTGTAGCGAACTAACACACCTTCGCTCCATATAGTAGCGAACTAACGTACCTTCGCTCCATATTGTAGCGAACTAACGTACCTTCGCTCCATAGCGAAGTAACGTACCTTCGCTCCATATTGTAGCGAACTAACGCACCTTCGCTCCATATTGTAACGAACTAACGTCCCTTCGCTCCATATTGTAGCGAACTAACGTACCTTCGATCCATATTGTAGCGAACTAACGCACCTTCGCTCCATATCGTAGCGAACTAACGCACCTTCGCTACATATTGTAGCGAACTAACGTACCTTCGCTCCATATTGTAGCGAACTAACGCACCTTCGCTCCATATTGTAGAGAATTAACGTACCTTCGCTCCATATTGTAGCCGGGCATTATTGTTGGAAGCGGTGTAAGTTGATGAATCCGATTTGACATCACATTATTGCTATTTGCAGCGACTGTGCTTCCGTCGGTCACGGAATTAGCTCCGCCTCTAAAAACACAGTACAACTACTTCAGAACACGTCAATAACGACTCTGCATCTTACGCTCTACCTTTCTACAAAAAAGTCAATAAACGAGAATAACTACGAAAAAAATTTAATTTAATTATGTAGCGCAAAAATTAAAAACTTCAGCCACACAAAGACATTATTAATTAAAGTATTATTCATTTACGCCGATACATCAAATAATAAACATAATCCAAAGGGTGTGCATTCATGCTAATGGTCACGGCGATGGATTATCGAAAAGAGACAGTTCGATTATGGATATCAAATATTCACTGTTCAAGTATCCAAGGCATCCATCACAAAAATATTACTCAATTATTGTATGTGCAACTCCAAATATTTAGTTCGCTAAACATACGAGTGAAAATCTAGCATAACAATCTGGCTTCTCCAAATAGGGACCAGGAGTATATTAACCCATCAGGTTCACCGAGCCAAATATTGGCCTCCGTTATGCCATGCTCCTGGTACTTTCCTGAGAGCTTGAAAATTAACCATTTTTCTCTGGTGGACTAAAAATATGCTAATTTTCACTATTTTGGCTCTCCAAATTTTCCCTGCTAGGCTAAAAAACGGTAAAAATTTTTCGTCAGTGTGCATCATTGTGTGGGTGAAAGAACCCAGATGAAAATTTGATGAACATGAAAGACTTAAAAAGCGTTGACTCTCCCTGCACGTGGGCCAGCTTAGTATATCACATCAGGCAAATAAATAACTACTAGGTCAAAATTTTACCTGTTACTAGCAACGTAGGATTGGGCTTCAAGATTGCGTTGCTGATCGATTCGTTGCTGCTGCTGAGCGGCTTCAGATATCTTTGATTTGCACCAGGTGAGTGGGTCCAGACCCCGGGCGCGGAAAAATACGACAACCCCGACGATAGCAACGGCAGTTGCAACCAGAAATAAGACAACGACAATGATTGCTGTTGTCGCTGGAGATGTTTTTGTTACTGAAATCGATACACAAATCATTGTATTCCACAATGTTCACAGATAAATGTGTGCACTCAATACACATTGTAACATGTATGTTCACGACTATAGTTACAAAATACGTTTCTAATGCGCGAGTAAACGTAGGATGGCTCCGCTAACCATCCTATTTTGTATAGATTGTTAAGAATGCTTACTGATCAATTGAAATGCGGAGCAAAACTGTTCTCGATTGAAATCTAGTCATTTTGTGTTCGCAAAAACCCAAGTAAAATTACCCAAAATTTTTACAACGAAAAGCTGTCGAATTTGAATTAAACCCGTGTTGTTCGCGACCACAAAGAGCTTAAATACAGGGTCGATTTGCTTGTGACGGCACCTTTATATAAAATTTATTCACGAACACTAAATAACCCAAATTTAAATGATTACACATTAGGAAACCGAATTTATGCCAATAATTGAAAACGCCGAATTTCTGTTCGAAAAACAAGGTATAATTTCTGGCACTTGGATTTGATTTTACCAATTTTCGGTTACCGAAAATCCGAATAAAATTTAGTGTATTTTCCGTAACAAGGGTTTGCGATTCGATATCGGTTATTACAAAATTGGATGGCCGTGGTGAGTTAACCTTAATTTTGCTCACGCATTATGTGTATCAATATTTCGTGTCACTGTTACAGCATTTGCACGGATTCTGTAAAATTGTGCGAGCTATTATTGCAAAATAGCTTTATTATGTAGAGCAACAGTCGTTTGTTGTAACAATAACCGCGAATATTGTTACAAAATTCGTGCAATAATGAATTGCGAAATTGTGTAGAAACTGTGTATAAATAAGCGTGTCTATTGGCGCAAATTGCGTAATAATAATCAGGACCATATATATAAAGTGAACTATACTACCTGAAAAAATGAAATGGCAAAACAAAAAGCAAAGCCAGAGTCGGATATCTTAATGACATTATATAGCTTATTAGTGCCGGATCCAGTATTTCAAGACGGGGGGCGGGTCGGCAGAAGCGTAGCACCGACCTTAAAAGGCGCCGTCATACCCACCCCCTTCGTGGCCTTGAAAGCACACGACAGAAGCGCGCCCAAGGTCCGCGAAACATTAAAGCAATTCAATATTAAGAAAGTTTTAAAACGAAGTGAGTGACCATCATTGGACAACATTGGGGAGCCTTTTTGGTTACTCCTCTGGCCTGCCCCCGCCGAGACCATGAACCGTCAAACCCTATGGTGTCGATACGTGTGCCGAGGGGATCCTACAAAAGCATCCCCGTCCTCGATCTGATCTTGCAGCTTATGCCACTCAGCTTTGGCCTGTTAACCCGTCCGTCCAACTTAATCATAAAATCCCACGCCATGGTCGCACACTGTTCCCTCGAAATACTGTTTCTTCACCAAACACAACGCTCAAACACTGCGTTACGTTACCAAATAATACTTTTCTTAGCCAAAATATTTAATTACCGCTATCTAAACACGTAGCGTCTTGATTTATTAGCGTCACGATGACAAATTAAACCATAAACATAATAGTTACTGGACTCTCCAAGTGAACAAATTTGGAGAGCCAGGTAAGTAATAATATTATGGTTGGAATTATACAAAAATCATTAACAAAACCACTTACAAGTCTCGACAACGTTCGAATACTGCGTATCGGAATATTTGTCCGCCGCCGTGTAAGCACGAATTTTGACCTGATATTTCCTACCAGCCCGAAGTGGACCATTACAATATCTGAAACCGTAATATATTAATAAAAATAAATTACATAGCTAGAAAATTATACCCAACTACTGTAATGATAATATATTAGTATTACAAAATCTCGTCCAGCTATGTAACCTTTATCGAGTAAAGCAAAAACTTGACGAACACCAGGATCATAGGAGGAACCAACGAAATAGCCTGTGGTTGGCTCCAATGTCCAACAATTGCCACAAAATGTACAGTGCCAATAACGAAAAAACAGCGATTCGGTTTTGGTGATTTCGATAATGGAATAAAAAGAGCAAATCTAGCGCAGTCCATGACGCTAACCCACGGCATGAATAATAAATGTACAAAGCCCACAAACGAGTCTCATACAAGCGAAGTTAGAGAACCTACCCAGCCGCTATTATCCCTAATATAATTTCAGTAATGGTAGACATTTTCAGCTTGGCTTTTCCAATCGCTGAAAATTATACCAAGGGGGGAGGCCCGCACCCTCTGGTTCGGAAGCAACGGAAACGCGAGCTGGATTTTACCAAGAAGTGTGAAACAGGAGGAAATACTTCCTAGCTGAACCGTTGGAAGGTTTCGAAAACTAAAAATTATTGTCCAAATTCGGTTTTTTTCAACGCGAAGCGTTAAAATAGCTCTAATGAAACGCCTCAACGCCGCTGCAACGACATCTCTGCTTAAAATCAAAGGCAATTTTAACATTAACGTTGAAGCTTTTAGCTTCCCATTAGAATTTTCGCAGAATTTTTTTTTACTTTTTATGAGATGGGTATCGACTTTTATCGGTGGAAGCAAAAATACTCGCTGGAAGCCATTATAGACCAAAGGAAACCCGGACCCGATATGAATAGCCCACTTTGTGAAACAAATATGGAGCACCTACACAACCATACACGCTACCATTTAGATTGTGGTGGAAGTTTGAACTTACCCGTTAGTGGCACGAATGCAATTCGGATCCATTCCAATGAATAAATTCGTCGGACCTTGATCGAGATGTTTGCTCGGATGCAGCGTTTTCATTATTGCAATGTACGGCGGCCAAATATCCATATCTTTCACTCGTGTCCAGTTCTGAAAATATATCAATTATAAAAATGAAAAAATTACTGTCAAACACATCACGAACATCGCAATTATTATACCACTCTAAATACACCTAGGTAATAGCAACCATTAATTGCTCCTCTGCTGCTGCGCAACATCTGAGTAAACTAAAAAACTGCTGCAGCAATCCTTATGATTTATTCAGTGGTTGAAGCAACTAGAAAGATGCATGGGCCAGGAAAAAAAGGATGATCCAAACCCTGCACTGTCCACAGTGGGGGACCCCAGTTTCTAAATCCCCTCATATTCGTGAGATCTTCCCCCATATCCCCCATTCGGCCGAAACCGTGCCATGTTCAACTAATTCCAAAATTTTTTATGTCTGAAAATTTATGTTTTTTATTTGCAAATTGTTTTTTTAAACTTTAATTACCACCATTGATAATGCTAAAATGTCGTTTTTAGCTTGAAAATACATTCACGGTAGCAAAACTGAATGGAAATATGAGAATATTTAGTATTTTTAACCAAAATTTATCCACACACCAACACTTTTCCCCCGAGAACGAACATGCCCCCCCCGAAGTCCCCCACTTTTCGAAGGGCTGTGGACAGGTTAGAAACCGAAACCGCCTTTCCAAACCAACGGTTCTGTCAAAGTTTTGTTGGCTCTATCACGCGAAATTGGGGTCGCTAGCTTAACTTGTTTTATTACTGCCACGTTGGCCCGCTTTATTGCTGTCAATGACATTCTACCCGCTCTAATTATTAAGCCTCGAATATCTGTAGAGTTTCTAACCTCTTTGGGAAACTTCCACCACCGTTCAAATTAATGTTAAAGTCAATTTATGTCTGTGTGGGTTCATAGACATTAACGAGCAGAATCATAGAAGCATAGACCGCAATATAACACGTGTCATGTGGAACATATGACCCGAAAATAGAAAATACCCAACGGTCCGTGCGAAACATCTAATATGTACCAGTAGACCATTTGATCGATGAAAAGTTACAGGGAAAATCGGAAAATATTAACGACGAACACGTACGATGAACAATAATTCAGCTTCGACATTTTCGTTGAAAGCGGCGATCGTTTTACGCCAACGTTAAAGCTGAAAATTGACATAATTTAAAATTTGTAACGTCAACTTAACCATTCTGCGAATCTTCACGGCTTGAGGCAACCAATTAATCAATCAATCAAACGTACCATTCCGTCCTTGACGTCGCCGTTTGTAAATCGTAAACTCTGCGATTCGGCAACGATGACCGCATATTTGAGCAGAAGGCCATTTTCGGTTGAAAAATGATCGGCCAGCGAGAATGAAATTGAAAAATCACGCTCCCGGATTGTGCCTTCGAGAATTTGAGGATGACCGCGTGGCGTTGGCGGTGCTAAAGAAAGTAGGTATTATTTAACGAAAAACTGAAAAGAAGAACAAATAAAGTATTAACTCGCAAGCGAGAGTGAAACGAAGCGAACGTTGGTTGATCAGGTGATAATTTTGTGTAATCACTTGTTACAGGGTTTGTGTTTGAGATATAAAATATACTAGACTAAAAAATATGGAACCCAGAACCCATTGAAAACCCTAACACATTTGTAGACCCTAAACCGATCAAAAACTGAAATCGCACAAAGTATTCGTGCTAGTCGTTACATAACCGAACCATTGTATTCAGTATGCCTAAAAGCTTATGTTGGCATATCGACAGTGGGGGTTACCTCAGAAGAGCATAACTCTCTGTGTGAGCCTCAGGGGTCCAGAAATCGAAAAAAAGAAGTTTGTGTGATATATGCCAATTTGGCCAGCTAAGCCGATTAGAGCGTTAGTTTTTACCTTCGAAGCTTGGATAATGAGTTATATCGCGCCGTGGTACCCTCGGAAGGGCACCGCTCCCTATATACGCTTCATAGATCCAAAAATCGAAATGAGGTTACTCCGATATAAGCTAATTTGACCCACAGAATCGATTAAGTAGTTAATTTTCGTTTGACATTACAGAAACAAGCCATGACAGGTCAGCGTACCCCTGTAAAAGCACCACTCCCTACATGATCCTGATGGGACAAACAATCTAAAAAAGAGTTAGTCACATACAAGGTAATTGCAATCGCTAGGTTGATTGGAATGATTAGTTCTGTGATTTGATATTCGGTCTATGAGCTCTAGGGGGTCAGGTAGCCTCAGATGGGCACCACTCGGTACCTAAGAGATCCAGAAATCAAAAAAATGAAGTTAGTTTGATATGTGCTAATTTAACCCCTAAGTCAATTGGAATGGTTTTTCATCAGTTTTTGTGTTTCTCTTAGTGCAAAAACACCGTAAAATTTCATAAAACACGCCTAAATTTCAAAAAACACAAAATTTAGCACACGTGAACTTTTTACGTTTAATTACGAATTTGTCCGTATTACATTCTTATACTATAACAAGGAACCTAAGTCTATAAATTCTGAAATAATTAGTGCTAAATATAACTGATTGGACCTTTGTATAAATTATATAATGCATGCATTAATATAAAATTGCTGGCAGCAAATTAATTGCTGTTTCATTACTTGAACTTCCCTGTAACGCTAAAATATTGTATTTGGGTATTTGCGGGTTAATTAAAACAGAGGTAAATTTCAAAAAACACACAGTTTAGCACAGCATAAATTTTGAAAAGACCCCTGATTTTCATCTCAAATGTTCGGATAGGGAGCTACAGGGCATCAGGGAAAGGACAACACTCTCTATATTAAGAGCCCATAATATCAGGTACAGATATCTATTTCTATATATCAGAAATCGAAAAAATAAAGTTATTCTCATATACAGTATTGCACCAGCTAAATCGCTTGGAGAGGTTATTTTTTGCTTCGAGGTGCCAGGGTACGTTCGGAAGAGCACCCCTCTACATATATATACGGCGCAGCGATCGAATAGAAAATAATGCTAACAATAATTTTTATCATTTTACCGGGTTTCCACTATAATAAGTAGGGCGGCTTACGACTCATGTTGGGCAGCTACCCTTATTAACCACCTCACCACATCGCCGAAAGTCTGACCCCATTAATTTTGACCCCGAGAAATTTCCACGAAACCAAGATGCAACTTCAGCGAATTTTAACATTAGCCGTCCATCTAAGTCATAAAATGCAATAAACGCAAACATACAAAAATATCTACATGTATATAATTCAAGAAAACATAATATACATTATAGATATTATTATTATGTACAACAAAATAAAAATTATAATTGTCTCAGCCCTTTTCAATACTTACCCCCCCTCCGAAATACGGATAAAGCTTGATCCCGAGATTGCAGCCTCATTAAATAGAAGCCGCCGAAAACGGGGGCTTTAACAATATCTAAATTGGTGCACTTCGCTGAAACGCAATGCTACACAAAATAAATCAAACCTGTCGCAATCTATTTGACTCTTAGAAGATGGTTTGTTTATTCTCTCAAATATATCGACAATCGGAAATTTCATTAGTAAAATTTATCACCGCACACTTGGTCGTCGTGAAGGTCTTGAAAAATACAGGGGGCCGGTAAAAAGTGGATGATACCGACAATTTATATTAATTTTGTTAAAGTCCCTTAGTTATATAATTCCTTTACGTTTGTACAGTAAAAAATGGGGCCACCCCCTCTCGCGATGCCCTGAGCGCACACGCGGATAACATCAATCCCATTCACTAAAAGCAATTAATGCAAAATTTGCCATACCGTTCCAGAGATCACACATGTGTTGCAAAAATGTAAAATTAATTTCGAAATGTGCATTCTGCTAAACCGATGAGGCATTGTTGAGTGTGGTCACACAACCTCAATAAATTGTTGGATCCGGTTCGACTAAATCAAAAATCTATTTTCAGTAACTGTCAACTGTTGACAAACAAGATTTTTTGTCCAATAGTAAAGCGAATGTGTTGAGGCTTCTTTTAACATTACATCATGTTTAGAGAAATGTTATAGTCCCACATGTCAAATAATTACACTGTAACTTTGAGTATACTTTGAGCAATATCAAATTTGAGAAAGTTTATCGAATTTATAGTTCTGGACAGAAGAATCACAACGGTCTGAGCTGGCCAAGAGATCCGGTCCAAACCGGTGGACGGACCTCACTAGTTGCTGCCTTTCTAACGGACTATTTCTGCCTATACGGGGTATATCTCACAGACTATACGGGGTATTTCGGCCTCCCTCAGATGCCGCCTGTATTTTTGGCTCTCCTCAGTACAGCCCCCCCCCCGTCAGGTATTTTTCTGCATGATTGGAAAATATACCCATTTTTCTCAGCAAAAGAAAAATATGCTAGTTTCCTCTTTATGGAACTAAAATATCTAAATTTTTGACCGGTGGGGCTAAAAGTCGTAGTATTGCCGTTCATATGGTTCACAATAAAATGAGCATATTATTGTATGTTTACTAACTGTGAATCAGCCAATTTTCTATTTTCGCGTTTCCAATTCAGCCAAGCGTCTGCCACTTCGACATGGGTGAGATCGAATTTATCGCCCCCGGGTGCTCCAGTTACATCTGGGCCCTCCGGGTACGTCTGAGCCGTTTGGGAAAGCTAGAGTGGTACAAGCAAATATTTACACTAGCTACGTATTCGTATTTAAATAATAAGACAAAATTTAGGGGCGAGACGATAGTTAGGAATAATAAACCTAGAAACCCGCCGACTAATGACCCAATGCGATGATTGGTAATGCTCGCCAAAAACTCACCGAGCACCGGCATACGGATACTGCGTGAGGTCGACGGAGGTCCATAGCCGGCGGATGTACGCGCCCGGACACTGAAAGTGTACTCGAAGCCACCGGTTAAATTGTTGACTTTGTACGCACTGACCGCGGCGTTCGGAAGAGTAATATTCCAAGCCGGCTCGCCAGAGCGCGCCTCAAATATGAAAATGACTATTCTTATTTTTTACCAGCGAAAGCGAAACAAAATTATAAATACTAAACTTAAAAACCAAAGTATCACGAAGTGTGCAACATCGCAGTCATCGGGCAAACATTATTAATAGCGAAATCCACCCAGACAGCGCGTAGCGAACATAATATTACTCAAAATGCACAAAAACATTTCTTGCGACCATGTTATGACAAAACAACGAGCGTTAATTTATTAATAGTAATATTGACTGTTACTCCGTGGTCAATTATGTATTAATTTAATGTCAGATATCTGACCCATAAATCTTGTAAGATCTGAAAACGCATAATGTAGAGAGAACATTATAACTACAAGCGCCGTGCACGTTAATATGCATAGTAATATTGACTGTTACTCCGTGGTCACATCACGTCCGATCCGATCCGACACACCATAATCTTGTCAGATCCGAATAGGATAATGTAGCGTGAACAAAATAAATACACGCGCCGTGCACGGTAATATGCATAGTAATATTGACTGTTACTCCGTGGTCACATCACGTCCGATCCGATCCGACACACCATAATCTTGTCAGATCCGAGCAGCAGAATGTAGCGTGAACAAAAATAAAATACAGCGCGCCGTGCACGGTAATATGCATAGTAATATTGACTGTTACTCCGTGGTCTACATCACGTCCGATCCCGATTCGACACACCATAATCTTGTTCAGATCCGGATAGGATAATGTAGCGTGAACAAAATAAATACACGCGCCGTGCACGGTAATATGCATAGTAATATTGACTGTTACTCCGTGGTCACATCACGTCCCAATCCGATACGACACACCATAATCTTGTCAGATCCGAAAAGGATAATGTAGCGTGAACAAAATAAATACACGCGCCGTGCACGGTAATATGCATATAATATGACTGTTCTCCGTCGTCACATCACGCGATCCGATCCGACACACCATAATCTTGTCAGATCCGAATAGGATAATGTAGCGTGAACAAAATAAATACACGCGCCGTGCACGGTAATATGCATAGTAATATTGACTGTTACTCCGTGGTCACATCACGTCCGATCCGATCCGACACACCATAATCTTGTCAGATCCGAATAGGATAATGTAGCGTGAACAAAATAAATACACGCGCCGTGCACGGTAATATGCATAGTAATATTGACTGTTACTCCGTGGTCACATCACGTCCGATCCGATCCGACACACCATAATCTTGTCAGATCCGAATAGGATAATGTAGCGTGAACAAAATAAATACACGCGCCGTGCACGGTAAGCATAAGCTTGGTTGTGTCAAATCGGATCGCGTCGGATGCAATGTGAATACAAATCGTACGCAATGTGAACACGCTTTTATATTTACAGTAGGTAATATAGTTAACTAAAGGTTGGGTGAACCCAAGATTGGTCAGCAAGCGGTATCACTGCGACGTTTACAGTCACAGATATGCTCGAACAAATTAACTCATCATTTTGCCAGCCTCGAAACCTTGATTAAACAAATTATAAAAATAGACTGAAACCCACAAAATTACGCATAAATCAATGGATGGGTCCCAGGCTATGCAGTATTATGCGGAAAAAAGTATACTACTCACAGATACATTCAAATAAAGCATCTCAATGTTTTCAACACCCTTGAAAAGTCTTATAACCATAAATGCAAAAAATTATAACGTTAGGTTGAATCAGAACGTTAGGTGAACATCACGGAATCATGAATGGCTCATGGAGCAGATCATACGGGATACAGTACTATTCCAAAAATAGCACATCGGTCACAGGTACGTTCAAATGAATCATTCATCATTTTCAGTCGCTCCAACGACATTTATAGTGACCATAATGCTTATTAACGATTATTTTAAAAATATGGTATATAAAGGGTTAAAATGGGTCCATTTGGTATAATGTTTTCCGTGCGTATCTTTTTATCCGCGATTGTGACAAAAACTGTTGGCAAACAAAGTTGTAGGTCTTATCCAGGCGAAGATAACATTTCATTTTTTATTCCGAGGGCTTCGAGATGTAACTAGAAACGCATTTTTCCTCGGTCACAAACATTGAGGGGGTACCATTTTTAAAGTGGGCATACCATGCCCATGGGTGATTGCATAGATAAAATCTATATGGAATGACGGGCCAGAATGTCTACCGTACCCTATGGGTGAGCAACCATATGCAAAAGACCCCACGGGAATATTGTCATTCGGTCATCCGGACGAACGAACAGAAACGGTTGTAGGACTAATAAGCTGTACACCAAACTACCCAATGTAATGGGGCTTGTAGAGTTCTTTGCTTCATCGATAATTCGCACCACTGTCCTACGGGCACAAATATGGTTACCGACAAAATATATGAGGACCGGACGGAAGAAATTTTGTCTGGACACAGTATTGCGTTTTTCTCACCTAAATCGAACTCTTCGAGCTCGTTGCTGGCTCGCAGCATGCTCGTGGAAAAATACAATTTTACTCTGAAATTTTACAGTTTGCCTTTATGCGCTCGCTTGTAGGCGACGATTAATCAAATTGTGGCGACTACTATATTTTAGTCCGTGATAGTATTTGTTTGCTACAGAATGCTTCGTAACAGAGTTCAAAACAGGTGACGAAATATAGTTATTATAGAGCTATGACTAGGAGGCCATAAAGATAGCATCGTTTAAAATAAAGAATTCTCACGACCGATAATAGTACATTTCACTGTGTTTAAAAAGCACTGAAACCCTTAACGAAGCACATCGAGCGTTTGACGAACCCCGAAAGTGAAAAAACTAAGGGTGTGTCCACACGTTCAAACTTTTTGCTCAAACTTTGAGCTCAAAATTTGACGGTGATTTTTAAAGGAAAATTGCGATATTTCAAAATTTGAGCTCAAACATTTTCAGGTAATACATCTCGTCCATGATTGGCTACAGGAATGTTCATGAAAAGTTTGAACTGTGTTCACACGTTCAAACTTGCAAAAATGATGCTTTCAAACTTTGATCAAAATTTGAGCTCAAATTTTGATCAAAATTTGAGCGTGTGAACACGCCTTAAAGCTTTTTCTTGGTTCTTTATTCCGCTTTTAGAACATATGGCGACGATATGGTTTTATGAAAAAATCAAAAAATAATAATTATGGCCCATTGCCACGTTTAGGTGGCGGCAGTTATATCGTTAGAAAAAAATAGCTTACTATGGGTGTTCGGGGACAACAGCTCCAAAGTTATGCTTATTCTGTGTGTTACGTAAGATACGAAGCTTACACTAAAGGCTAAGGATATACATCGAGAATGACATAACATGAATTTAACTTCCGCCAAATAAAATTTACGTTGGCCATATATTATTAAATTCGAAAATGTCAAAAAAACTAAACCCCCAACCTCCGGAATAATTGCAATCTGGTATCCAACAATTTCGCCGCGACGAGACGCAGGCGGCGCCCACTCAATAAGTGCCCGAAAAGGCATTGCAGCTTTGAGGCGGATCTGCTCAATTTGACCGGGAACTAAAAACAAAATAATAATAATTGTACAACAATTACATTATTGAAGTGCAGCGAGCCAATCAAGCGGAGTTTCCATTGAGAGCGCCAATAGTAATAAAGTGAATTTTTTGTATGTCGACATAATTAATAACTCGTTTTCGGATAGATTAATTTCAACAATATTTTTTGTTCCATAACAAAAATTATATATTGTGCCGTTTAGTTGAATGCTCCGATCCCATGCTCAAGGTCAAAACGGCCAGAAATCTGTTTTAGGAGTTCCTTACCAAATCCACAGGTGCCACTTTCGCAGCCAGTACATTGTGACAAAGGCATAACATCGAAAAACGGATACCAGAATCCAAATTACCCATGACTTTGCTGTACCTCACTTTTATGTAGGACCAATTCCTGGGTCGCTGTGGCCCGAATATGGGTCTTCAACTCACTGCAGAAATGTCATATTTTCTAGTTTCGACATGTTATTGTTTGTTCGTGCCTTTCATAAATCATGCCGAATACGGTAGTTTTGTTATCTAGAGACCAATTTGACTATATTACAATTTTTAAGAGATTTCAAGGGTATTACGGTCGACAAATCCCATCTCCGTAATGTAATCTGTCTTCAGTTGTTTGAAAATTATGTATTGTTTGCAGGACACGAAAACTGGTCTGTAATAAGTCCTGGTCACGCTGAAACCGAAATTTGGCTATAAAGAGTCTGATACATTAGCTTACAACTTTTTAGCGGTTGAGAGTCGACCAGTCCGATTTCCACAACAACTTGCAAGTCATGCTGAAACTGAGCGATCGTGGTTTCATTTTTAAGTTATTTTGCTTAATCACCAGGAACAGGCTGTGTTTGATGAATAACCATCCTAAAACCTTCTAAACCCTGAACCAATTGAAAACCCTAAAACATCGTCGATCCTAAACCCATAAAAAACCACTGACAACGCAACAAGTATTTGTGCTGGACTCTGGATAACCAAACCATCGTATTCAAACTACCCAAAAACCTATATAGACAATAATTCTTGACGACCTACACGCAATATGTAAACAAACAACTGAACAGAGACTATATTCTGGAAATGGTCACTGACCCGAAAACCATTCAAATCCATAAAATATGCAATGTAGACACGAAATAGCCATATCATTGTATTTAGCCTTAAGAAATACCTATATATAAACCATTGTTGATGCCCTGCACGCAATACATAGTCAGACCAATAAAAACGGACTACATTTTGGTAATCCGATTTGTCGACAGAAAAACTCTTGAAACTCCAATGTATAATATAGTATATTGAACACAAGATAGCAAATCCATCGTTCAGTTACAAACAGAATTAAGTGCTTACAAAATCGAACGCAGACGAAATCGAACGAAAACTCAATGATCGATCTTCGTTTAAACGAGCTTCGTTAAATTAAACACAAACGAACATTTTTTATTAAAATATTTTTTTATTTCAGCACAATCGAAATTCGTTACATTAAACACGAACTAACATGTTTTATTAAATTTTTATTTTTATTTTGACGCAATCAAAATTTGTTAAATTAATCGAATTTCGTTTAAACGATCGATTCATTTTCGTTTAAACGCAAACGATCGAAATCGAACGAAGCAACGATCGATTTTTGAGCACTTAATTTTGATTGTAACTGTATACACTGTAAAAATATTGCTAACCTAATATGCACTCATTGTAAGCTAAAAACAAGCAATAAGACGGCAAAATTTGAAAAATCGCTATTTATGGCAAGGGGTCGATGAACAATATTCGGGCCCATGATTGTGGCCCAGTGAATGCTCCGACAAAAATCCTTTGACAGCATAATTATTATAGATGTCGAAGAGTTTATTCTGGTCATTTTTAATGCGAAGCCTGTGTAGGGTCATTTCAGGCTACGATGTCTTTTTGCCCCAGAAAAAATGACTAATGACTTTTTGGCTCCAATTATAACCATTTTACACCCTATGACCAAAAACGTCAAGGATCCCTAATTTGAGGTCGTTATGGTAAATTTTTTAACCGTTTTTATGCTATAGCTTCCCAAATACCACCCCCTGCTGCTCAGCAAGGTACCATAAAATGACCTCTGGTATACTCCAGGTTGCATCTAGCCTCGATTTTGTGATCGTATCTCGTGCAGCCCGTGAGCGCGGTCAAAATGATGTTATGCGGAACTCCGTATGTCAAAAATTAAGCTATTTACGACTATTATTGGGCCAAATTTAACACTTTTAAAACGCGGGGGTACCGATTTATACCGGTTATTAAATGGAAACGAAGCGGCCATAAACGGTAGCTATATATCGATAGCTCAGCCTGGGGAAAGTGTTATGTCATAAGAATCAGAAAACATCCCCTTTGCCGATATGCTAGAGGAATGCCGGAAGTAGCTTGTGGTCGGGGGGGGGGGTAAAATTTGGCGCGGGGGGGGGGTAAAAATGTTAAATTGCCAATTCGACCGTGTTTAACCAACAAAGTTAACTTGGAAACAGTATGTAATATATTCTATACCACAATTTCCACTATGAGGGTACAAAATGGCAGCCCATCTCGACTGCCAGTGTGCATGCCTGAGACAGTGGTGCGGGAAGAGGTAAAATTAGAATTTTTTTAAAAAATAATTTTGCAACGTATGTCGTCAGAAATGTTATTCCACAATGTATTATGAAACCAAAAGCGTGAAATTTCCCTGAAAATGACATTTGACATATGTTCGATTTTTCCGCATTTTGGTGGTGGTCGGGGGTGGGTAAAAGCGTGGTCGGGGGTTGGTAAAAGCCTGAGATCGATGAGGTAGGGCCCGAGAGAGAGCTCAGGTCGTTTCACCATTCGCTTCGTGATTGGAAAGAACCATAACAGACAAATTAATTGACTTCTACTGACTCCACCATACCCCTAACTAACAACGGTCGGGGGGGGGGGGGGGTAATAAAATGTGCCAAAATCGACCTTTTGACCATAGCGCTGGGGTAAGTAAGTGCAAGCACCTGGGTTAATATTTTTTCAAAAGGCACCCAGGGGACAGGTATGATATATGAACAACGTTTATGTACCATGCATAAGTAACGAGCATGACCAAAAAAGGAATTTGGTCGGGGGGGGGGTAAAACTGGGGTTCATGCCATATCGACAGCTATCACTCTCCATGATTGGAGTAGATTTGAAAATCGTGCAATTAAAAATGTTGTGTAGACCTGACTAATCCTGCATAGAAAAGAATTTGGGCCATAACTTCGAACACGGAGCCACGACACTACCCGAAAAAAAGAGGTTGTAAAATTAGTCATTACGATTTTTGTCAATTTGGGACTTATGTGGATGTCCAGCCTCTTACGGCGTGCGTGAAGCCGAAAATTTTTTTTTGTTTGAACTAGCTAACTAATGACGCTTCCTAGCGCAAATAACATTTTTACCAGTTCCTGCACGTTTACGTGCTACTGGCCAAAATATCCAGTTTTACCCCCCCCCCGACCAAAAGGTCATCGTAGCGTGAAATGACCCTTCAAACGAATTTAAGGTCGATTATCAGCCAGCTTATCGATGCAATTCAGTGTGTCGTCTCTTATTTCGTTATTTTCCGAGCCTTTAGTCAAACTATTATTATGATATGATGCAATGGTACTGGTCCTCAATTCCTATCAGACCAACATTATACGGCTTAAGGTTGTGCAGCGGACATTAGGCTGGTATATATCAAATATACAACCTGGATTAGGCAATTAAACTTAGTGATAACCACAAATCAACGATGTTCACCCCTTGTTTGCGAGATACTGGCATAAAATGGGGACGTGTATTGACAGGAATGAAGGTGCTAACTAAATTCATATTTTTGATAAACCTATGTACCTAAATTGTGAAAAAATAAACTACATAGCATCGCGAACAGGGCCAAATGCGTTACAAAGAAACAAACTACCGTACACCTAATAGGAAACAGAACCATAATTATACCTATTAACCTTACATAATGGAGAAGAATAACTACTGAACTGATTGTAACCCATAGGAATCACAGTAACAACTATTTATTTATATAATTAGTTATTACATTTTGTTAGAAACAAACCTACAAAATTAAACCTAGAGAAGACAAAATTGCAAATGGGACTCAAAATTTTGTCAGGGCACCCATTTTTGGCTGAGGCCACAGAAAAAAATGCCAAGGTTCCCCACTTCAAGAAAGGAAGAAACCACACTATACGTAGAATCAATGTTGCTCGCCAGCGGAATTAAGCATACCTGCAATATTGGAATTAAGTCGATTCGAATTATTTCAGCAAATTGTTTTAAGATTAACTGAATTTGCTTTTGTAAGGAACAAGTCTAGATAGAATAATCCAAAATAGTAAAACAAATTCTGCTTGATATGACTATAGGGCAACAGGATTGATTTTAAAGGTCGAAAAATACGAAATTATCACGTCATATATTGCCGCATCAAAGTCATTAAAGAAAATGTTGTGATTTTATGCCTAGTGTCTGTAAAATAACAAAAAATATATCCAAATGTTAACAAAAACGATATAATTAAAAAAGTTGTAAGATTTTGTACCAAGTGAATACAGAATAAAGTCACATAAACTTTGTAAACATAAAGCTACGCACACTGATGCTACATTTCACGCATACTCAAGGTGAAGCTAACACTTATATTTTCAGAGGAAATGTGTCACATGCAGAAATATGAGTCATCGCCCAACAATTTGTGTCGATCCACAACGAACTTACCGTCTTCAGCGGTTTGAAACGGCTCGCCAACCAACGGCCGCCGCAACTGTGCACATCCGGGGTCGTCGTCCGGGCCAAGCGTTGTTGTCGGGACTAGAGCTGTGCCACAGATCAACACGCCGCCCGGAACATATATACGATACGGCTGCAGGTTGGCAATTGTTACGTCAGGGAGGATTCCGGCAGCACCGGTTGTTAACCGCAGTGTATGGTTGCTGACTTGGACATCGTTGCCATTTCGTACTGAAATAAAATAATAACACATCTTAATGAATGTTGTTGCTGTTAACTATAAATTATTGTAGCTTATTTTGTATTGGTACCGCCGGATACATAATAGTAAGATTTTTTGTTTCAAACAGTTAACTAAGACTGTACTAACACGCACAAAGAGTGAAAACCAAGAGAAAACACACAAAAATGTTACTGCACAAAGCGAGGCAAAATAATAGCTGGCCTGTCCACAGTGGGGGTGGGGGGAACCCCCCACTTTCCAAATCCCCCATGTTCGTGAGAATTTCCCCCATGTCTGCCCCAAACTCGGCCGAAACCCCCATGTTCAACAAATTCCAAAATTTTTTTATGTCTGAAAATTTATGTTTTTTGTTTGTAAATTGTATTTAAACATTAATTAGCAGTAGTTGTAATACTAAAATGTCATTTTTTAGCTTGAAAGTACATTTACAGTCGTAAAAATGGTTGAAAATATGGAAATAATTAGTATTTTTAAGCAAAATTTATCCCCCACTTTTAATTTTCCCCCGAGAATGAACATTGGGGCCCCTCGAAGTTTCCCTTCACACTTTTCGAAGGGCTGTGGACAGGCCAGAATAGTAGTTTCTTCCGAACGTTAATTAAGTCAGCTACGAACTAGACGTAATGTCTCAGTTCCATGAACGTCCACTTTAAAACTGAAGGAGCAGAAAAAAATTCCCATAAATTTTGTCGGTGATGCATAGAGCACTGAGTTGTATAATAAATCATATTCAAGCGTTGTCTCTAAATTTTTGAAATAAGCTTACTGTATGATTTCTGAAAGACCATCAACATGCGGTGCCGTGTCACATAATCCTACAATTATGATAGACATACTTTCAAATTTCGAAGAAACTTCGCTCGACGGTTTCAATAAAAATAATTGAATTCCGAAACCACTATCCACGCTAAGGCCGCAAAGTTAATTAAACCAAATACATAAGATCTCAAAACTAACCAATAATGTTAACATAGCACGAGCGTGAGAATTCGATATCGGGCGCTGACGTTGCAATACGCAGCGAAGCAGACGACGACGTGACTGACGATGCATAAATTTTAATATCGGGAGAGTCTAAAAAATAAAACGAAAAATTACAAATATTGTACTGCGTGAGAGAAAAAGATTCAAGGTGGGCAGAAGCTATCCAAGGCTGGGTTTAGCAAAAACTTTTTAATGAAGGGAGCTAAAGCAATTATAGTTTAGTTTTTATACAACGGGGAACTAGTCTTTGATAAGAGATGGAACAAATGTCATAGTCTGTAACGGCTTATCCACGGAGGCCAAGAACCATCCTTTCGGGCACATAGTTTTTTGGCATTTGTCATTTCGTCAAATGACGCTTGAATTACGTTAGAAATGTGATTTTAAGGTAAAAAAACTGTCACAAAACTCGAGATATCAATCAGAGACATGAGTTTTGATACAATTATTGTCTGTCAACGGAGCAGTTGTAATCATTTTAACCAAACTATACCATCAAACCAAACCAGACAGCGCTGTAAAACATCGTTTAGGTTCCCATTATAGTTCACGTCAGTACAACTGGTCATAAATCCTTTTTTTAAATCCTGGCAAGCCAGTTTCATCAAATCAATAGTTTACCTAGCTAGCGACATGCACTATGAAAATTTTCCAACATTTTTCTTATAACAACATCCAGAATTTAAGCAAAACAAAAATAACTGACCACACCTCCAAACCAAGCCACTTCTGTTCAAGATAAAATAATTGTACAAAATAAGAAAAAGTGGTATCCGAAAAAAATTTGACCCATGTTTAGGAACGGTCAAGGTCAAGCAGCGGATCCAAACGTGTTGGACAAGTTTATGGCTACATTGAAAGCTGGCATACTTTTTCCGAAAAACCATCGCCAGTTCTTGGCAATTTTGTTTGACCCGTGCTAAACTTCATCAATTCTTCAGCGAAACAGTTCCATACAGGGTTTTCTTTAAATTCATGCTGTGCTAAAATGTGTGTTTTTTGAAATTTACCTGTGTTTTAAATTAACCCGCAAATACCCAGATACCCTGTTTTAGCGGAAGGTCAATCAATGACAATTAACCGGCTACTAGCAATTTTATATTAATGTATGCATTATATATTTATACAATGGAGCAACCAGTTATATTTAGCACTAACTTCACATTTCAGAATTTATAGACTCAGGTTCCACAGTAATAAACATGGTCATTTTATAAGCATTCAGCGTTTAAAAAATTTTGTTTTTGTAACCATTTAATTAAACAGTTCAGGTGTGCTAAATTTTGTGTTTTTTGAAATTTAGGTGTGTTTTTTGAAATTTAATTGTGTTTTTGCCCTAAAAAACACAAAAAATAACCCTGGTTCCATAAAATAAAGCTTAACATAAACAACCTTACCCGTTCGCTGATTGAATCTTGCTTTGGTTCGGCTGGTCATGCGACCAACACTTGTGTACAACAGCCATTGATAGCAAACGCCAGATTTTAAATTGTCGAATTTCATTTTACCCGGAGCGCCTGGCTAAAATTTTAATAATACAGCGATTAAAGTATATTTCAAAACATAATTGTATCACGCCTATGTGCATGTACACATAAACGGGTTTCCAAACCCCCCCCCCACTGGGCCAACGTCGGAAACAGGCAAGCAAAAATGCTAAGTTCAAAAACGGTACGCTACGAATTCTATGAAAATTATTATGGCATACAGGTCTTTTGTTAGCAAAATTGTTATAAAAGAGTAATTTTATTATTTTATTCCCACATATAGGCTACTATATAAACAACTACGTTATTGTTTCAGCAAATACAAGTAGAATAATAAACCGAGACGACACTCAATTCGTGACCAGGGAAGGATGACTTCAACAGTGGGCCTCCCAGCAATGAAAACCCATACAAATAATTTATCAACGGTGGCCTCCAAGTAATGAAATCCCAGACAAAAAATTTATCAACGGCGGGCGTCCCAGCAATGAAAACCCAGACAAAAAATTTATCAACGGTGGGCCTCCAAGTAATGAAAACCCAGACAAAAAAATTATCAACGGCGGGCGTCCCAGCAATGAAAACTCAGACAAAAAATTATCAAAGGCCGGCCTTCCAGCAAATGACGACAGAGACAAAATATTTATCAAAGACTGGCCTCCCAGCAATGAAAACCGAGACAAAAAAATTTATATGAAATTCCGCAAACATTACAAAGCTGATGCCCAGTGGCCCCACTCTCTTGCCAAAAAAATTTATATGAAATTCCGCAAACATTACAAAGCTGATGCCCAGTGGCCCCACTCTCTTGCCAAAACAAATTATGAAACGCCGAAAGTTTCAGGGTTGGGATACATGCGTCGACAATCGTTGGTACACAGGTAGATTTATGCAATACAATTCTACCCTTTCTTCCCGAGTGTGCAAAACATGAAAGAGAGTGAAATTTGCAAAACCGGTACGAATAAGAAACGTTTTGATTTTGTCATTTGGAGCCACCCAACATTTTCGGTTATAACCCCTGCGAGATGTGTCAGATCGAAAAAAGAGAATTCTCCGATCGGGTTGTGCCACTTTACCACTTTTTTAATTTTAAATATAGATGTATGTGGATCATTAGAATGTATCTATAGGTATTCGAGGTTGTTGAATGCAATAAAAGCAATGGTGTTTGTGTGGCATGCACCAAATAAGGCTAGTACGTATTGGGATCATACAACGCAAAAATAACTCTTCAAATGTTCAAATAATAATTTTACTAAATTTTATGTAACATTCTAATTTGTTGAGTTTGCGGTCACTGGAGGAAGAAATAAAGAGCCCTACGGTTTGATATATCATTAAAACTAGTAAACGTAATTATTACAAAAAGTGAGTGGAGCAACAGGCAAACTATTTGGTATCTTATTAGTGTGTACAAATGTGTTTCAACTAACTATTTAATCAATTTATATTAAGCATCACGTTTTAGGCAATTGATGTCAAATCCACCAAACAAAAAGCACGCTAACTAAAAGAAATTAGCTAATTAGTGGCATCAACTAATTAGCTAATTAATTACCTAATTAGCACCAATGATAAAATCATAGATCTTTAAAAGCCACATATTCATATTCAGCGACATCGAAAACCCCCGAGCACAACAATTAGCAATTTTGAAGTGATTTTAAAATCTGCATAAAATTACCTACTTAGCTAGTTAATTAATCAACTAATTAGCATATACAGCCAGGTTTTAGAGCTTCAGAAATGTCATGTTCGCGATCAGCGACATAGAAAACCCCCGGGTGCAATTTATTTTTATTTTTTGAGCATTTTGAGATTTTTCAAATAAATAAGCACCAGATTCACAATCGCCACTATATGCACCAAAATAATAGCTTTACACTTATTATTTGTTGAAAAATATCCTATTTTTGTTTGAAATTGCTAAAAATAGCTAACACGCTTACCTAATTAATTAATCACTAATTAAGTAAAGTAAATATTGACAAAATCTATGTCTTGCAGCTGTCCGATATTAGGCCTTTGAAACAAAAAAAAAGTTTTTTTTTAAATAGGTCCAGAAGTCATTGAGGAGTTCAACGGACGGGCCGAATTTTCGCACTTTGACGAAAACAAAAAAAGTTTCGCTTAATAACCTTAGCGTTTTCATTACACTTTTGCCGGAGTACTGCTATCGTGAATTACGTCATTGTTTTGTCTACCGGTAGCCAAATGTTTAAAATTTTGCGCCCTCAATGTTGAACTGAAAATCCGTCAAAATGTTGGAAAAATGCCATAAATTTTATCTCGAGCTCTAGAGCAGAGGAGCTTTAGAAAGCAATTACAGTGTGAACCAAACCGGGACCCACCTGTGATTTAACTCCCATTCCGTCAATTGCAGATGTCGTTGGTGGAATTGTTTCACCGAATTTTGAAGGTTCTACCGCTGAATAGGTCAATGCAGCGGTCAAATTCGTCGAAGGACCAACAAGCGAGTTCCAGAACGACAACGCTGGCCATGACACCGTCAGCCAGTTGAATCCAGCGTCGAATTCGAACAAAAATTCAGTTTGATTGAAAGCGGGTTCTTAAATAAAATAAAGAAACCAAATTATGCTTCACACTAATTCACTCTGCCCTTAATTAAATTAAGAACAATAGCCGCAAGCACCGGTAATACACGAACGGCAAGGCTACGACCACTTTCAACACATATCAAAACAGCTGGCTGCTCTATTCATTTAACGTGTTGCCACGGGCATGAAATTGGGCGCTCTGGTTCATTTGGTGGGCGCCCCCCTCCTTTCCACCGCATAAAAATTCAGTCTTCTTAAGAAAAAGCCATAAAAGTCCATAAATATCATCAAAAATGCGGTAATACCGTCTGTATTGACGTTAAAAACTGATTTTAAATTAATTTTTACTTAATTTAATCTAATTTTTAACTTCGGACTTATACAAAAGATTCAATTTTTTATTTGAACTGGACACCAAAATTTTACCCGAGAGCATTGAATCAGAGAACCCAAAATTTACGACGGGGAGACATCAATTTTTGCTAAGGTTTGAAAATGCTAATGGCTCCCGATTAAGTTTGTAGAAGCCAAAAGCGTGGGACCCTTTATTTATTTATCCAGTGATCAATGAAACGAAAACTTTTGATATTTATAAATCATTACTTTCAATAAAAAATATAATTTGAAGCGTTATTTTTCACGGTGTCGGATTTTTCTTATTAGTGCTAACCCTATTTGATGGATATCAAACAAATACGATTTTTTATTAAATTCTGACAATCAAATAGAGCATTCTAGCAATGCTAAGCACAAATAAGTTGAAAAAATGACAAAATTTGACCATTTTCAGTCACAAAATTTAGCACTGTTAGTTTCTTGCCCGTCCCACTTCGTACTTACGAAGTACCCAATGTAGCTTTAAGGAAACAAAAGTGTTTAGCCGATTAAATGACACTAATAAACCTATTGCCGAGGTCCAACAAAGAAAAAACTAAATTATTTGTTAAAATTTTAAAACTTCGTTTTTAGAACGCTGGTTTCATTACTTCAAAATCAACTGCTCTGTCACAATGCACAATAGCAAGGCTTGTAATTCTCGATTCAAAATCTAAGTCATTAGAATACACCATTGGTGCAGCTCAAACACAAAAAAGGTGGTCGCACAATTACATTCTACTACAAGCAAAAGCAAAACCTGAGAATATCCAGCGAATACAGTGAACAGTTTGAACGTCACAGAAGGACAAAACTAATTTGTTTGCTAAGCTATCGATATGAAAATCGCTCATAACGTTAGCTTGGTTTCAATAATATGAAGAAAGTTCAAAAAGTCGATACACAAAAAGAGAATTTCATGACTTCAATTAGAATAAACGTTTATTTGAAGTAATTAGGAACTGTTTAAGTTTACTCATGCATCACTGAATATCTCACAAACCAGTGGCCCCGCAGCAAACCCAAATAGGTCAAATATCCGGAAGTAAAGCGACTGAAGTCAATTTTGCGGCGGTTAAAAGCCTAGCATCAACTGCTCAAAACTATATAAAAATTACGGTTTGGAGAACAAAAATGAAAAAAAAATGAAAGACCTTAGTGTTTTCAGTTCAGAAAAGCGAAACCGTTATACCACTAAATTATTTAGGTTTGTGTTTTAAATCTGAACCACAAACCACACCAAACAAAATTCCAAAGCCCTTTCTTTCGTTTCAAACTCGCACTTCAATTATTGCAGCCTTTAGTGATACTCAAGATGTCTTACCTACAACAACGGCAGTCTTAAAGGGTTCTGATACGGCTTCGCGGCCACTTGAACCCCAAGCAAAAACCGTATACGACCGTCCGGGCACCACCGATCCGGCAGGAATATCGTAGCTGCAAAACACACTCCGGTCACGGAAATCTGCGGTCACGTTTCGACTCAAATCCAACACCACCACCGGTGCCTCCTCGGCGCGGGCGGCATCTGAAGCGACAATTTTCGATGTTTTCAAGCTTCGAACATCACCAACTGAACCAACGTTCAACGATGGATTTGGTTTAGCAGGGCCGCCGTTTGTATCAGTCAAGAGAACAAATCGGCATTCAGAGTAGTAGCCACCAGCTGGCGGTAGTTGGACTATTGACGTGAAATGTTCGCGAGCGAAATCTGGGCTTAGGCTAACTCCTACAGGTGGAAGTGGTCCTGAAAACAAAAATATAGAAATTATCAAAATTTACATGACGTCATCATAGAGCCAACTACACGTAATCAGCTAAATTACAACTGATATTTCACAACAACCATATGTATTTTTTATTCAATTAGACCACAATTTGTATAGGTACACACATGTTCAGTACTTGCTACAATTAACCGCTGCTGGCTCGTTTTTTGCTCGTGCAAAAAGAAAAGTTTATTTTGAAATTGTGTAGTTCGTTTTTTGCTCGCTCGCTCGTAAGGCGACAGTTAATTATTGTGGCGAGTACTCTAACTATAATTTCCTCAGATTATTACATGTTGTACCCTCTAAACCGGAAAGTCGTAACAACTATTATATTCCGTGGTTCTCCGGTTTCGTATCGACGGTCTCGTTGTTTATGACCCCCCATCGCGAAATCTCAAACAGCTTCTAATCAAAATTTCCCAAGGCCAAATTTCCAAACAATAGACAAGTCAATGTATAACTATGATAAATCTTATGCTAACAGCTTAATCCATTCACTTAGCAAGAGTGCATGATGTTTTGCTAAAGAGTATGGCACTCTTCAGCATTATGCGTGTTAATCCTATACGGATGTCAGATGCATTTCGAGCTGCTCCCCCTGTATTTCAATGGGTGGGGACAGTTCATCTTTTCTCTTGTATTTCATAGGGGCGATTTTATGCCCCCATGTATTTCGAGGAGGGGGTTGTGCCCACTTGTATTACGAGAGGGAAAATTTATCCCCAGTTTATTTTTATTGAAGCCATTGTTTCCCCATTCAATTCGAGAAGAGGACAATATAAGTTCCACCCACTGAATACAGGGTGAAATAAATTTTATTCTCGATGAAATGACGGGGAGATGAACTATTCCCCAGATTAAATACAGGGGACAGCGCGAATCCACTCCTGCTGTTAGTAAATTGAATACAATATAATATTTTATGAATACATAGCTAGTCTATATTGACGGACTTATGCTTAATTTTATGAATTTATCATTGCTGTGAAAATAGCTAACTAGATAAATGTAATGCATGCATCCAACGGAGGTGCACCGCAATCAACTACAGCTGGCGTCCCTTGAGACATGGATTAAAGAAATTACGTATAACCTAGTGGATTTCCCGTAGGTTGGGCCATAGCATGGACGTCAAGCAAATTGGAGTATCAGATTATAGTGAAGACCACCTTCAAGTTGTTTGTTGGGAAAAATCTTGGCACCGCTTCGTTAATACGACGAGACTTCCGTTATGTCAAACGAACGCTACCGAAAACAAATCGTTTTGAATAGAAAACTAACTCGTGAAAACATCGTCTAGTACCGACGGTTCCGAAACGCGATCATTCTTGAGCGTAAACACTTGAAGTCGGTAGCGAATTCCGGCTTGTAGACCCGTTACGTTGTACAGCGTCGACTGAAGATTCACATCAGGAATCTGCAAACAAAAAAGCAACATCAGTAACGATAGAAAAAATGAAAATGTAGCTGTTCGGGTGGCCAATTATTGCTCCACCAAGCGGTTAGGTGAAAAAAATTTACAGTAACAACATTATAACAATAATTCGATTACTGGAGAATTTAATGTTTTTTAAATATCAGACGTGCCGTGGAGACGCTACGCCGTGACAGCCTATACAGGTCATGGTCGAGCATCAATGGTCAGGGGTCATGGACCGCTATCACCAATGGAGATCGCTAATCAAATGGGGATAGATATTCGAATGATTTTCCGTGTTAAAACTATTTTAAAAAGTACAATATTATTGTGAATATTTACAACACGACACGGTAGTCATAATAGCGAACGTAATGAAATCGAGACACGGCTGTGATTCCCAAACATCAAACCAATAAAATATTGTATTCAAAATCGCGTTAACAAAACAAATAAATAAATACCAACAGAATAATTATTTATTTGAAAAACAAAGAAATTTTTATCAACATAATATCGAAACAATTTTGAACTAAAAATTTTGACTCGCAATAACAATTACAAATTCAACACAATAACACATCATTACAATCACAATAACAACTTACAAAAAACTATCTAAACGGGAATTGGAAAAGGAGGCACTTCAAACAAGCAACTTATCTTAGTGCTGAATATGTAATTTGGCGAGACGTACACAGCTACATTGAGCCTCAAAAGGAGCATCCGAATATCGACCATGTTGCTACCATTTTAGTGTATTTCAGATCTCATGGGCCCATTGAAAACATGTTTTGAAATACACTAACTGAACGAAGTACGTACATA